>CAUYRH010059609.1:0-71917 GCA_963574655.1 Perodicticus potto | reverse complement strand
GCGTTGTGGCGGGCGCCTATAGTCCCAGTTACTCGGGAGGCTGAGGCAAGAGAATCGCCTAAGCCCAGGAGTTGGAGGTTGCTGTGAGCTGTGTGATGCCACGGCACTCTACCAAGGGCGATAAAGTGAGACTCTGTCTCTTCAAAAAAAAGAATAATCCTTAACATTTGAACCATTCCCAACACAGATGTTATTTTGTTTAAACTTGACACCCATCTCTACTCAAATATTACTTGAGAAGTCTTGGTATAAGTATATCCACATATCTCTATGGCATAAATTCTCCAGTCTTATACCATCAAAGAGTATAGCACACAAAGTTAGTGTCCCAATCCATGCTTGTTGGGTGCTGATCCATATACTCCACATAAATTTAGACTCAGAGAGCAGTTTTAGGGAGATGAATTTTAACTACCAAAGTTGTGTTGCCTGTGTGATGAAACCATCACTTGCCTGATGTCAAAGCCACATGATCCTTGTTCACATTGCTGAGAAAAAGTTAAACTGAGTTATGTAGAGGTCCCTCTGTTTTGTACTTTCTAGGGCAAAGTCTATATTCTGTTAATTAGGCAACCTCTTGGAAGTGGTTCTAGGGCAGTCAGTAACTTGGATTAATCATTGTATAAATTTGTATAATTTATGTCTATTAACAATCAACTGTTGTCAATTGCAATTTGCTCTGTTTTCGTGTAGGATTTTATTAAGACAAATTCCCAGGTTTCTGCCAAGCAAAAAATTGTTGGAAGATAAGTACTTCATCAAGCGTTCACTGAATTCCTACTATGAATCAGCCCAAGTATATAATGAAGTACCTGCCTAAAAAGAGCTCATAGTCCAATGAGGAATGCAAAGCTAAATACACAAAACATTAACCTATAAATAATATTAAATGTTAAATCATTCTGGAAATAATGTAAGGATATATCACACAATAATAAGAGGTTATTCCTACATCATCATACCACCGGCATATATTTTCATTTACTGTTTTGTCCTTCCCTGTGAGAATGGGAGTTCCATGAGAGAAAGAACATTTTATTCAAAATAATGAATGCCAGTGGGTGCTGAATAAATATTTGTTGACTGAGAGAAGGAGAAATCAGCTCCCTAGGATAGACACAGAAAGGGAAGACTTCCCAAAGCAGTGTTTCCTGCTAAGCCTTGATTACACTCTTATTAAGCATTCTTTATAGTAATCCATAGATTTTAACTTTATTTTCATAATAAGAAGGAAATGTGAATATAACTGAAAAAGAAGGTGGGAGTGGGGTGTTAGGATCTCTGTGACTCTCTTAGCTCATTTCTAAAAGGGGAGGTTTGTCAAGGTTTGATGAATTTCAAACATTGTTTTATTTTTATTTTTTTTTTGTAGAGACAGGGTCTCACTTTATCGCCCTCGGTAGAGTCAAACATAGTTTTAATGTAGAAAAACTCTATTTTCAAACAAACCCCAATAATAAAACAGATGCAAGCAGAGCTGCTCTGGTTGGTTTTGGGGTGGCATGGGAAGGAGGAAGGGAAGGTTCTTCTTCTTGGTTCCCTCACCTCCCCACCCCCACTCCCAGGAGAGAGCGATAGCTTCTGAGAAATTTTAGGAACACAGGGGGCTGTTTGTTTGTTTTGTTTTTATTTATTTATTTGCAGGGTTTTTTTTTTTTTTTGGCTGGGGCTGGGTTTGAACCCACCAACTCCGGCATATGGGGCCGGCACCCTACCCCTTTGAGCCACAGGCACCACCCTGTTTTGTTTTGTTTTAGACAGTCTCACTCTGTTACCCTGGGTATAAGGCCCTGACATCACCATAGCTCACAGCAGCCTCAAACTCGGGCTCAAGAGATCCTACTGCCTGAGCTGCCTGAGTAGCTGAGAAAACAGATGCCTACCACAATGCTGGGCTAATTTTTGTTTTTCTATTTTTAGTAGAGACAGGTCTCTTCCTGTCTTGATCTTGCTAGTCTTGAATTCCTGAGCTCAAGCAATCCATCTGCCCTGCCCTCCCAGAAGGAACACAGTTTGAAAACACTGGATTTAGGGACCTTAGAGACTCTCCCCTTTCAAATTCTATGAATGGACACAGCTAAGGAACTCCAGGTCTTGGTAAAGGAAGACCTGGGCCCTCTTCTGTTTCTTCTACATTAAGCTAAGAGTTCCAGGAGTCATCTCCTTAAAGAGAGAAAAATGCGTGTGGCCTGGTCCGAGACCAATACCCCTTCTCACAGCTAGACCCAGGGAACCAGATGCCATGTTTCTCTGGATAGTCACTAAAGAGTTTCACTGATTTGTGTGACTGGGTCTTGACCCTGGTCTGCTTCCCTTTCCCCCCAAAGCTCAGAACTAAATGCACCCAGGTCACCTGGCAATTTCCCTGAAGTTGTGCTAATTAGATTTACATACAAGGTAAAAACTCAGTCTAACACTAACACAAGTAGAAGGTTTTGATTCATCCGTCACCAACCTCCATCTTGTGCAGCGATCTGCTTACCTGTGCAGAGGAAGCAGGCCCTGCAAAGGGCTCAAAGGGTAACAGACAAAAGCTTATTAAAGGAATTGTTTGCCAGAGTGTTATCAGATTTAAGAAAACCTTCAAAAGACTGTAAAGCACCCAGGGACTAGCAACACCTGGAAACTTTATCACCACTAGGCCGGACAGAGTAAGGAGAGGAGCTCTCACTACCCAACAGTCGTTGCTCAGAGAGCTAGGTAAAATACCTTTTCCACATTAATAGCTAGGAAACAAAGGATAAGGAGAAGATAAGGAACACAGGATATGGAAACAGGAGGGATGTTAGTCAAGCTTAGAAAGTAGCGGCGTCCAACTCCCTTTACAGATTCCCCTTGTAACCAGCTAAGCCACTATTGTCCTTTTTTTTGGAGGTAGAGTCTTATTCTGTAGTCTTGGACACAGTGTGGGCATCATCATAGCTCACTACAACCTCAAACTCTTGGACTCAAGCGATCCTCTGCCTCGGTCTCATTAGTAGCTGGCACTACAGGCGCCCGCCACAACGCCTGGCTGAGTTTTTCTATATTTAGTAAAGATAGGGTTTCGCTCTTGCCCAGGGTGGTCTCGAACTTCTGAGCTCAAAGGATCCATCCTCCTGGGCCTCCCAGAGTACTAGGATTACTGGCGTAAACCTCCGCGCCTTGTTTTCATTTTGATCTACCCTTCTCCAGACGGAAATTGGCCACAAAAATAGCTTATTTATGATTGATTCGGACTACAACTCCCAGCATGCATCTCTCCGCGTCTGTCGCTAACCTTTCACGCTACAAAACGGGGCTTCCAGAAAAATTGCGTGTCGGGACCTGTAGTCGTCCCAGTTGGGGCTAGCCGCTTGCCGTAGCTCTCTCATTGGTGCCCAAGTCGCCACCCACCTCCTCCTGCTCCTCGTTGGTGTCTACGCACGCACACGCGGCGCGTACCCACGCCCCCTCCCGGGCCTAGGACGCAGGCGCGCGCAGGCTCCCCGGGCCCGGTAGGAAGGGGGGTGGGGGGAGGAGGAGGAGGAGGAGGGGAAGGGAAGGGAGTGGGGTTAAGAGTCTGCTTTAGAGAGTAGACGGCGGTGGGGCACGAAGAGCGCGAAGGTCTGGCTAGTGAACTCTGCTCTCGGCCTAGGGCCAGCGGGAGGGTTCAGAACCAAGAAAGCGCATCTAGCGAGTAGGAGTCGGGCTGCCGGAACGTAAAGATCCTCGGGGGGCGAAGCCCCGGCCTAGCCCGCGGAGATGTCCAGCTGCGGCGCTTGTACTTGCGGTGCGGCGGCCGCTCGGCTCATTACCTCCTCATTCGCCTCCGCGCAGAGAGGTAACAAAACAGCCCCGCTCCTGGGCCCTCAGCCCTGGGAGAGTGGACCGGCTTTCAGGGGGACCCTGGGGAGGGCACGAGGCCTACCCATGGGAGGGGTGTGGGGGAGTGCGCGGCGCTTCACGCAGCTCCCTCCCTCTCCGTCTTCCCGCTGGGATGGGGCTCTGCCAGCCCCTGGAGCAGTTGTGTCTAAAATTTGAAGCAAACACCTTGAGCTCGCTTTCAGGCCTCCTGACTTTGGGGCTGGAATGTGGCCACTTCAGAGAAACTCGGAAAGAGTCACAAAATGTCCTTTTCGTTCAAAAGTGTCACCAGATGCCACTTAGCCCTGCCCGGGACCGCCGCCTGCCACGGCTGAGGTTCTTCATAACTAGACTGGATTCCTTATCGGCCTGTCGGGGAATCCGGGAGCGGGGAAACTGTCACTGTTGGGGTTCCCCGCTCCCTCAGGGAACCCAGCCGGCGGTCCCAGACGCAGCCGCGCGAGACCCGAGGTGTCACTGTCATTGTGCGGCCGCTGTCTCCAAGACACAAACGGGCTCACAGAACTCCCCGGAGCCGGGAAAACTTCGGGGACTCGCTGGAAAGCAGACGAGGAGACTGGGGAATCTCCTGTAGTTCTTTTTGAAGTCCTTGGGCGTATCAGCAGTGGTTTACTGGCTTTCCCAAGTTGACATTTGGAGATGATTTCTTAAGAGTGGCGCTTTGTTTACCTTTGCTGTTGATCGGGAACTGTGAAACCAGTGACACCCCAGCCAAGAGATTCCGGAAAGGAAACCATTTTTCTCTTCCCCAAATCTATGAAAATCAGATCAGATGTTGTTTTAATCACTAATTTCTAGACAGGTTTGTTTTATTTTGGCTTGTCAGCTTATGACCCTCACATACATAAAAAAGCTCCCTCTTATTAACTTTTAGGTTAATTATAAAATCGTTATTCTTTACTAAGTGTATAACCTAACAGCTAACTACTACTGTGGGGGATTAAATGAGGGAATGTGGGCAGAAGCATTTGGTAAAGTGATAAATGTAAGAGAGTAAATTTAATCCTAAAACATTGTTAAACTTCAAGAAGTAAATGTCCTGATTCCAAGAATTTGATTTGCAAACACTGTAAAGTGACAGATTTTTTTTTTTTTTTTGGAGACAGAATCTCACCTGGACATCCTCGGTAGAGTGCAGTGGTGTCTTAGATCAAACTCTTGGGCTCAGTGATTCTCTTGCCTCAGCCTCCCAAGTAGTTTTGACGATAGGCATCTGCCACAGGCTGGGGCTCATTTTTTCTATTTTTAGAAGAGACAGGGTGTTGTTGCTCAAGCCCATGCTTAGGCTGGTCTTGAACTCTTAAACTCAAGCAGTCCTCCTGCCTCAGCCTCCCAGAGTGCTGAGATTACAAGCATGAGCCACCACACCCAGCCAAGTAAGTGGCACAGTTTTTAATCTGTTTGTTTGACATATATTTGCTGAGGGCCCACCATATGCCAGTTTTGGTGCTAGAGATGGAGTGGTGAATAAGTCCTTACCTTCATGTTTAAATCTAGTGAAACAGAAAAGAATAATACAGTTTCTAGGAGTGCATTAAGTATTTGTGTGTTCTCTTTGGGCAGGGAAGGCTTCTTTGAGAAAGTTCTTAATCTGTTCTAACCAAGAGTCCCTGAAAACTTTATGAATCATAGGAGATAAGCAGTTTTTCTTTTTCTCAAAATAACCTTTTAAAATTGAAATATATTTATGATTTGGTAAATCAACAAATTAATGGTTTAAGTATTATTTACTTGCATATCAATTTTAATGTTTTAAAGGGTTTTCAGAGATAGAGAACTATCATTTTCACTATAACAGAGTAAATTAAGCTTCAAATACGAAGATAGAACCGAGCATCATTATATAATTTGATATTTTATACGACAATGAAATAGTATATGGTTTTCACATTCAAGATTTTTAAGCTTTACTTACGTGAAATATGAATATTTCTTTTTTTATTGCCATGCTAAGATTGAGCGCTGAAAATATTTTCTACAGTAGAACTATGCATAGGTATACAATAATATAGAGATATTTTCTTTAAGGATTTAATGACAGGAAGGAGGGTTATTTTTATTTAAGATGCATAGAAAGAAGAGAAGGGAAAAGAGAAAAATCGGGATTGAACTTAGGCTAGAAGTTTATTATTCTTATTTATAAATAGTAGAATTAAGAATTTTATGAAATAGTTTTCTTAAAAATTAAGTTTTCTGTATAGTGAGTATGAAGAATATAAGGGATGATTTCAGAGCTGCTCTAAAGTGCTATTTTCTTCTTCTTCTTTTTTTTTTTTTTTTTTGTTTGAAAGAGAGTCTCTGTTGCCTTGGGTAGAGTGCCCTGGCATTATAGCTCATATCAACTTCGAACTGAGGTCAAGCAGCTGACCCACCTCAGCCTCCCAGAATGCTAGGATTACAGGCATGAGCCACCATGCCTGGCCCTTGGCAAAACATTTTTACTTTTTTTTTTTTTGTAGAGACAGAGTCTCGCTTTATTGCCCTCAGTAGAGTGCTGTGGCATCATACAGCTCACAGCAACCTCTAACTCCTGGGCTTAGGCGATTCTCTTGCCTCAGCCTCCTGAGTAGCTGGGACTACAGGTGCCCGTCACAACGCCCGGCTATTTTTCTGTTTTTGCAGTTTGGCCTAGGCAGGGTTTGAATCTGCCACCTTCGGTATATGAGGCCAGCGCCCTACTCAATGAGCCACAGGCGCCACCCCGGCAAAACATTTTTTAATCAGAATTTCTTTCTTTCTTTCTTTCTTTTTTTTTAACCAGTCTCTTACAAGGAGGAAACATTTCACTTTTGGGGCCTGTTTGTGTGTATTTTTTTTTTTAGAGACAGAGTCTCACTTTGTTGCCCTTGGTTGAGTTCTGTGGCGTCACAGCTGACAGCAACCTCCAGCTCTTGGGCTTAGGTGATTCTCTTGCCTCAGCCTGCCGAGTAGCTGGGACAACAGGCACCGGCCACACTGCCAGGCTATTTTTTTGTTCTTGTTGCAGTTTGGCCAGGGCTGGGTTTGAACCTGCCACCCTCGGTATATGGGGCTGGCGCCCTAGTCACTGAGCCACAGGTGCCTCCCATGCTTGTGTTTTTGTTGAATTTATTTTTCTCATTTGTGCGAGAGGCCAAGTGTTTAAGTGAGCATTTAACTTGATTTGCCATTCATCAACGTTACATACCTAAATATTGTCACTAAAGTAGATCATTTTTAATTAGTTTTTTCACATTATTTTGAAAATATGGAATGGTTTATCTTTTAAGCTAAATTGTACTTTTGAACAATGTTTAGTTCAAGACTGAGTATAGGAAGTCAAGTATTTAAAAATTGAATTAGGCTCAGCGTCTGTAGCTCAGTGGTTAAGGCACAAGGCGCCGGTCACATACATCAGGGCTTGTGGGTTCGACTCTGACCTGGGTCTGCTAAACAAACAAATAAAAATTTGAATTAATTATTCTCTTGATTTTTACACTCTCTTTTTCTTTCTTTTTTTTTTCTTTGAGACAGAGTTTCACTATGTCGCCCTCGGTAGAGAGCTGTGGCATCACAGCTCACAGCAACTTCAAACTCTTGGGCTTAAGAGATTCTCTTGCCTCAGCCTCCCAGTAGCTGGGACTGCAGGCGCCCACCACAATGCCTGGCTATTTATTGTTGTTGTTGTTGTTGGAGTTGTTTAGTTGGCCCAGGCTGGAGTCAACCCCGCCACCCTTGGTGTATGTGGCTGGCACTGTAACCACTGTGCTACAGGCGCCGAGCCATATGCTCCTGATTCTTAATAACTCTAACATGGATGAACCTTGTTCTAATATTTCTTTTTAAAAACAGTTGTTCTGAAACTCAGAAAACTTTATTTCTATAATAAAGTTTTGTAAATAGTTTAACTGTCTTGTACAGTTGTTGCCAACTAATCTTGTGAAATATCCTTTACAAAAATACTTCCTTTTCTTGGCTTTCAGAGGTTCTTCACCTGACTTTCACAGGCCCCCAGTGGGGGGCAGATAGAATTCAGAGAGTCTGTGAACTTTATTTTCACTAATCTCTAACTAAAAGATAGCTTTTCCTTCCATTATTAATGTCAGCAACAAATCATAGTAGTCTTAGAAATGTCTGTAAATTTTTTGTTTCTATTTAAGTAGACTTGAGAAGGATTATGTTCATAGTTTTTATTTCCCTGAAAGTCTTTTTTGTTTTATTTATTTATTTGTTTTATTTTTTTTTTTTTTTTGAGACAGAGCTTCAAGTTGTCACCCTGGATAGAGGGCTGTAGCATCACAGCTCACGGCAACCTCCAATTCCTGGGCTCAAGCAAGTCTCTTACCTCCATCTCCCAAGTAGCTGGGACTACAGGCGCCCACCACAACGCCTGGCCATTTTTTGGTTGCAGCCGTCATTGTTGTTTGGTGGGCCGGGCTGGATTCGAACCCGCCAGCTCAGGTGTACGTGGCTGGTGCCTTAGCCTGTTGAGCCACAAGCTCCAAGCCACAGCCTTCTTTTAAAATTAAGAATTTAATTGGATCATTTAGATAACTAATGAAGATACACTGTTGTCATATGTTCATGGGTGGAAATACTGTATCTGATTGGGTTTATTGTTAATAAAGTAATTAACACTAGACTATAATTAAAAATTAATCACCATGGAATGCATCATTACTTTCTTTTCTTCACTACCATATGAAAAGAAGGGAAAGAGCGAGTAGGGTAAGCAATAATCAGATATGGTAAAAAGCAAAACAGACCAAAAGTGTTTGGAAAAAACAATAAAAACAATAGACCATGATTATTCTATTATATAGAATATGAAACGCTCTGCGTTATAAGGTAGAACACTTGGATATATGCTACCTCTCACCAGTATTTGAAAACTCCATGGCCTTAAATCCTTTGGGTTCACTGAGTTTCATTTCTGTTTCTGTGAAAGGGAAATAAGAAGATCTGGCACTTACCAAGCACTTACCACATGCCAGGAACTATTCTTAGTGTTTTCAATGTATTCATTGAGTTCCCACAACACTGCAAGAGATCTCCCCACACCCTTCTTCTTAGAGATGAAGAAATGGTAGTAAATAAATTAGGAACATGTTCAAAACTACACAGCTGATAAATGAGCGCTCTGAGATTTGAACTCAGTAAGGCTTACTCCAGAACTCATATTCTTAATGTGAAAGTGCTCTTGAGGATCCACATGAGATAACAGAAATGAAAGAGCTTTGCAACCTATTACTTTATATATGCTTAAGTAGAGTAATATAGTATCACCATTAATGTGTGAGTGATAAATGCTCCGTATACTCCTTTTTAAAGTAACAGAAAATACGTTGACCACCCAGATCAGCTAAAACCAGGTCAGATGATCATACCCAGCCCACTGTGTGACTGAGTTGTACCAACCTGTGAGGATAGTGAGGTCCTAGTTCCTGGGCTCTCTCCCTACCCGTTTATTTCTGACTGGCTATGTTCTCTGGTGACAGGTCCCTTCTCTTTTCCAGGCAGCTTCCCTCTACTCTTCTTTAGGTTTTCTGGTCAACTGCTTATTATATTTCTTTAGGCTCAAAGGTGGTAAGAGTTGTTTGGGGGTTTTGCTTTTGTGGGAGTTGTTTTGTTTTTTAGCTCTGAACTATTCCTATGGTTCTCCTACAATTTGGTCATATCTTTATAACCCATCCCTTTCATAAACCCTTCCTAAATTATTTCAATTAGAATATATTATTTATTTCCTATTAGTAACCTAACTGATATGATATACTTGCCCTTCGGAAGCATTTTGGAAGGTTTCAGGTAACATTGGCAACCTAATACAACTAACAAGAACATCTATGTTAAATATGAAGAATAACAATTAGATATTCCAGTGAAGTTTGTCTCTACTTGAGACATAATATCTTTAAAATGTCCACACTTTTAAAATACAGAAGCCCCAAATAAAAATCTATATAGCATGAATAACCACCACCTGATTGTATTTTTCTAATTTTCTACTTCCTATGTAACATAGCACTACTTTCACACTTCTTAAATAATTCATATATACTTTCACAAGTTCAAGGCGCTGACTTCAAAACTCAAAATTTACATGTTTTTTGTTTGACAACATTACCATATGTTGGTAAACACTGAACCCATCTGGAATATTTCAAACCTTTCTCTAATCATAGTATAAAGAATCAAATGCCAGACACTACCTGTTTTTCTAAGGCAAATGCCAGTTAATTTCAATATGAAAACATTTTAATTTCTATGGTCTTCATCATATTTTATTATTTGAAAAGAGAAAATAGTATATACACTGACATTAAAATGAGAGTCTGTATCATTTTTGTTTCTGCTAAAATATTGTGTGGGAATAATTTTTCAGCATACTTCATTTTTTATAAATGTATATTATTAATATAGCAAAAGAAGTCATGTATAAATTTCCTGAGTTTGAAAACATAACTGCCTATATAAAGATAAATAACATTTTTGTTTTCATGAGTCATGCTGTATAACTAATGGCTTCCTTTTCTATCTTGTAAACCATATATACTAGTCGAAGGTAATGAAATGTATTTATTGGATTTATATTTGCTACATTTTTTATTTATTGAAGTATTCAACCTATATCAGTAGTGATACATCTCGAGAATGAATGAATAAATGAAATGAAATATAAAAGCCTTTTCAAAATTACAGCTTCATCCACCAGTTAACTTCTTTAAAAATCTCTAGAAAAACATACACTAAAGAGTTCATTCATTCATTCTTTGTACTTATATGTAGTAGGTACTTACTTATATTCCAGGCACAGTCCCAAGTGATTGTGATAATAGTGAAGTGACGAAAAAACATGATAAACAAATAAATGATAAATAAATGAATAAATATTTGCTCATTGTAATTATTGCAGAAATAACCTGGTTGCTGTGACAGATAGTGTAACTTATTTAGAGATACAGACATCACAGAAAGTCTCTTGGAAGAGTTGATATTTAAGCTGATATCTAAATATTGAGAGAAAAAGAAACCATGTGAACAGCATTCCATAAACAAGAAAAAGCATATGCAGTAGCTTTGAGCTGGGAAAAGCATTGTCCCTGTCCCAACAGAGGATGATTGTAGCCAGACTATAGTGAATGATGAAGCCAAGAGTTATAATATATTAGTGGAATTTAGGGCTCTAAGGAGCCAGAGCAAACAAGTAATACATTCGGATTATATTTTCAGTTCATTATGGAAGACACTGAAAGTTCTTAAACCGATGTTGATATTAAATGCATTGCCTTTTTAAAAGATCACTCTGGCAATTTTGTGAAGATGTCAAGCGTGAAAGGAAAGAGACCCGTTACAAAGGGGTGGCTGGGATTGGTGTGGTGGCAAAACAGAGACGACGAAAATAGATGGAATGAGATATATTGAGAAAGTAGACCGGATGGGATCTGCTGACATTGGTTTGGATATGTAGGATTAAGGAAAATGGAGGACTCATGCCTGACTCCTAAATTTTCCCCTGTCACAACTGGGTTAATGTTATTCCAGTTATTGGAATGGACGAGCCTGCAGAAGCATGAGGATTGATGGGCTTGCCTCGGCAGCTGGCAACCCATGGTTCTCCTCTTGGCTTCCATTCCTTGCTGCCTTGACTCCCTTCTTTTATGTCATCCCTGAGTCTCACTGATTGATACAGTGAAAATTTCATAGCTGTAACGTAATTTCTATGGCTTTTTAATAACATTTATATACTGTTAATTGATATGTATCCTTCCTATATTTTGTAAGTTGCAAACAATATCTAGACCTACAGCTCTAGTTGGTTATCGAATTGGGGAGTATATTACTTTAATTTTCAGGTTGCTACTCTATAACAACAATATACCAAGTGGAAAAAAATCAGATTTTTCAATTTTCTATCCTTTCCATGAAAATAGTAGTTTGAAGGAAGCAGGGACTATGTAACATTTTACTCTCTACAGTGCCTAATAGAATAAGAAATAACTTTTTATTGATTTTGGATTTAAAGTGAAGCACTAGAGTGATTCATTTCCTCTCCACCCTTACCTCTACCATCCTTTCCCATTTAACCCTGTTAGCCAAGTGACATTAGCAGCTGGCCTGATAGCAAACTAAACCAAACTTGGGATTTGGGCTCATAAGTTTGCTGCTTGTGCAAACTGACTAGTTTATTAACAGAGGCTTTAGTGCTTCCATTTATGAAGATGACCCAATTCTGCCAAGTAAAATGTGATTTTCCTGAAAATCAGCAGAAGAAGTAAGAATTGTTTCTACATTCATTCATTAACTCACCTTGCATAAAAGAATTCTGACTGTATGACAACCCATAGAAAGATAAAAATTAATAAAGAACATTTCTGACCCCAAGTATAATAGAGAAAAGGATAGGTCCAACACATCTGTCTGCTATTTTTCACTTGCCACTTTTACGGGTAGAACTCCACTATCAATGCATTCAGCAAAGTAACTGTACTTTATCATTTATACACCATGTAAGTTCAAAATATGTACAAAAGTGAACTTTAGGGTCTTTTTTAGATAATATTTGTTAAATATGTAATAGCACAAATGTGTTAATAGCACATTGCACAATATTAGATGTAATAATATTAAATCTAAAGGAAAGAAAAAGAAACATATAGTGACTATTCTATGGTTTCCAAAAAGTCATGGCTAAAGTTGCCATATCTGGGGAAAATGGGAAATCGTAGCTACATGTACCATTATTTACAAAATGTTCACTGCAAAATTTTACAAAGAGGTAGCTAGCACATAGAAAATATTTTGTAAAATGTGTAATGAACATTTTGTAAATAAAAATATATTCAGTTGCAATTTCCATTTTCCCTATGTGTGGTGACTTTAGGGGTGACTTTTTGGACACTTTGTACTAAAGGTTTATTTTATTTTATTGACTTTAACATGATAGAATGGTGAGAAAACATCTTCTAGCACTTTGTGATAAACATTGTGTTGGGTGAATTATAAATGTTACTTGATTTATATCTTTGAAGCAATATTATATAACTGGAGGCATGATCACCATTTTGCAGGGGAGTATCTGAAATTCAAAGAGTTTGAATAAGATCAAAAGTTTGTGCCAGATCATGTAGCTAATGAGAGCTGGAGGTAGGATGGAGGGCAAGCCTGTCTGGTTCTAGTCTATTATCAATCTTCTGATTTATTTCCTCTCGGGTACTGGAGAATTTTAATTTCTTCTATTTCTGTAATTGTAAATAAGGAGCGAAGAATGAAGAGCCTGGTTGTGTCTATAGCATAATTTTACTATAGCTAAATAGGTTTAATTAATGAAAGAATTATATTTATTTCTTTATTTATCCCACAGTCAAGGAACCCATGGGTCCTAAAACCTTTTCATTATAAATGTCAAATCCAGCATAGCATTTTAGCTAATGTTTTATATTAGCTATCATAAGTACAAGCTTTATGTTAATTTCAAATCACTCTAGTGCTTTGCTTTAAATTCAAAATCAATCAAAAGTAAGCATATAGATAAAGGTGTAGGAACGGCAAAGTCTCATACATTCGGGGAGAGCATGTCAATTGGCACAATCACGCTGGAGAACAAGTTAGTATAATGATATGTATATCCTTCCTGCAACCCAGCAGCTCTTTCAGATTCATGCTTTGAACAAATTCTCACATGTGCCCATGGAGATGCTAACAGAAATATTCAATGCAGCATTGGTTCTAGTAGCAATAACTGAAAAAGACCTACATCTTTAATGGGATAAGTAAATAATTTTTGGTATAATCATGCAATAGAATATCTTATGTAACTATTAAAATGAATGAAATAGATGTACATACATTAACATCGATAAACTTGAAAATTTATAAAAGGTATCATTGAATAAAGGACATAATATAATTCATTTTCAGTAAAGTTTAAAACACTTCAAAGAATAACTAACGTATAATACCATATATTGTATTCTTACATATCACATATTGTATATTCAGTAGATCCTCTGTAAATTAAACACCCAAGAGATTATAACAAACTGATCAACATTCAGAGGTGGTCAACATAAGGAAGTAGGTCTTAATGCGTGTGGTACATGTCCAGTCTATGAAAATCAGGTCAGCTTGTGGGGTCAGTGTAGGGAGGTGGTCGGCTAAGGAGGTTCTACTGTATTATGCATTGTTTCATTAATATATATCCTGAAGGTGAACATATGGAAACATTAATAAAATGGTAAATGCCAACTCCTGGTATGGGTTTACTTTTAGGGTAACATAAAAACAAGAGAATTTGATTAAGGAGGTTAAAAAGTGAACCTTTTATCTGGAAAGTTATTTTTAATTTCACAAAATAAAATGCAAACTACCTCTTCAAATGTTCCCACTCATTAAAAGTATGTGGTTAAGTATGGGTGTCCAGTATACTGTTACACCTTTTTGTGTACTGTATGAAATTTCATAATAACTAGAAGTCTTTTACTTGATTTTTTTCTTTAAAACACTTTATGATTTACATTATAAAACACATTTGCCTCTCTATTTTTGTTAGTAATTCCTGTTTATCAAATGCAATTTTGGAAGAAAAATTATATTCACAATTTCTCCTGAAAATGTGTATATAATAAAGTTAGGTACATTTTTGGATGAGATTTATCATTTCTATCTTTTTTGTAAGTTTAAAAATGCACCTTGTCTATGATCTCACATTTCTGAAAAATGGCAGCTTGGTCATAAAATATCAATCTCAGCAATAGTCTGTGAGAATAAGCTAGTGACATTACACTTTTCTGATGAGTCAAGTGGTTGGAAATTTGTAAGTTCCCTGTTACGATGATCATATCCATTTCTTTGCTAATAAGGAAAGTAGGTCATTTTAAAAGAAAAGGTAATATTGGGATATTATTCCACAAGTCATTTACTTTTCAAGTCAGAAAATTGATACAAGAATGGCCTGTTATTTGAATTCATCAGCCATAAAGTCAGTAACTACTCAGCCTTTTAGGAAGTAGTATCAGTAATAAGAAATACTGCTTTTGAGATATTACAATGTGATTTGAAAGAGGGAGGTGATCATTTCAAAAAGAAAATATCATTTGATTTTGAATTTGTCTTTTATCACTGTCTTGCTTTCCATCACTAAGGCTTCACACATTGTAAGAAGTCTAAAAAGCCACGCACTATCTCATTCCATTCCTTTGTGCAACACAAACTTTTTCTCATCTTCAAAGATTCCTTTGGTTTGATATATTAAACCAAGTGGTTTTCCACCTGTGGGTCACAACCCATAGGAACCGTATTAAAGGTCCGTGGCATTAGGAAGTTTGAGAGCCACTGTGTTAAACTGTTAAAAATAATTTATATCAAGCATGTGTTGGCTATATAATTCTTAAGAACAAAAGAAACTTCTCGGTTTTAAGCAAAAGTGGCCTTTCACTATTAGATCCATGACGTTTGTTTTTCGCTAGAGGCAAAACTTTTCAAAGCTTTTCTAGAGACCAAAATATGTTCACCAATTTTATTTTCCTTTACTTTGGAAAATAATAACTATTTGAACTCCTTCTTATCTCAATACTTCCTATATTCTAGCCTCACTATATACTTTAAAGTACTAAAGTATAAGTTTAGGCAATGCCCTAAATCTCATGTACTTCTCCACCCTTATGTCAAATTAATTCCCACTTTTAACTTCCCATATCCACGAGGGTTATCCTAATTCTCCTGGTCACTCAGATTCAAATCCTCACTCTCCTACCCTTTTTTCATCTTTAACACATTCACCCATTTACCTACTCATCATGAATCAGTTACCAATGAACCATCCTGTTTGGACCTTTTGTTGCTGCTCTTTCCTAGCCCCAGGGCTGGATTATTACACTAGTGTAAATTTTCTCCATGATACCATTCTCTCCTCATCTTGCTTAGCCACCCTACACATTGCTACGTTTCCTCCAACCTTTTCACTAGTTGGTTTAAATATTCTTTAAACACATACACATCTTTTGGTTGGCTTTAAAGATAACATGGGCTTGGTCAACACTTTTTATTAGACGTATTCCTTTTATAGGACAAATATTTGTTGAAAACCTCCTCTGTGTTAAGCCTATTCAGCCACTGGTACACAGCACTGAACAAGACAAAAATGGTTATTATCGCACCACTTACTCTCCGTTTTCCCTACTTCCCCACAATGTAATGGTCCTCTCTCATTGTCCAGCCCCCAAAATGTCCAACTCATACGTTACTATACACTGGTCATCCTGTGATGTAGGTCTTTTATTTTCTTCTTGCTTAATAAAAGGAAGGATATTTTTTGAAAAAACTGTTTATTCATTAAACCATTTCTTCCCATTTCTGTTGTGTCTGATGTAAGATTAGCCTGTTTCATGTGACTGAGAAAATACTAGGGAGAAGAATTTAGTGGATTCCATAATTATGTGTATATTAAACTATGTAATTAAATGGTAACTATACCACAAACTCTTTCCATCAACTCCCAGGTTAGGACAAGATAGGGGAAAGGCCTGAGGTGAAAAAACAAGCTATGGAGCATAATTTATACTCAGTTACACTATCTAAAGAAGCATTTTCTTCTTGAACTTGCTTATTTACACTACGTGCAAACTAATCAATTTTTCTAACTTTCAAGAAAAAAATTCAGGTCACAAATTATGAAGAAAAGACAGCAAGCATATCTCCTAGTAATATACCTCAGCTTAATTTCCTGAGAAAATTTAAGTATCATGTTCATACATAAAACCGTTTTAAATATTCAAACCTTTACTACAGATACAAAATTAATGCTTACAAATATTAATAATTGAATACTACTGAGCAGCTAAAAGGAAGAGATAACTAGGACATGTACCAACATGGGTGAACCCATATGAAAAAGCAGGGTGTACTACGTGAGTCACTTGTGTAAAATTCTAGAAAATACAAACTAACTTACAGTGAAATAAAGCATGTCTGGTTACAGTGGTAGAGGAGGAAGCGATTGCAAATGGAATGAGATTAATCTTTTGCAGGGAATAAAAATGTACAGTATCTTCATTATAGTGATAGTTTTATAGGTGAAAACTCGTATCGAAACTCATTAAATCGTACAACGTAAGTGCAGGGTGGACATAAAGTTCGTGTGCAATTTAGTATGTTAAACTATTTTAAGTTGCATATGAGCTTTATGTCCACCCTGTATATACAGTTTATTAGATATAAGTTTTATTTCAATAAAATTAAAGCAAAAATATTAAATTTTAATAATTCACCTTAAGATTAATGAAGAGACTGTGATAAATACAATACAAGGTTTTCCCTTAAATGTACTAATTTTATTAAAGCTAAAGTATGGGATTGTTCTGAAAAGATAAATTGAACTCTATGTGGAAGTATTCAAAATGAAATAAGCAGGCTTCTGATTGTAAGATCATCTGACAAGTAGAACTGGTTGATCATGTGCTCCAGTTTCCCTTTTACAACATCTAGAAAGCAAATATAAAAACAGAATCAGGAAAGACTGTGCACAGGTATGAAGTAATTTAGAGCTATGTATGCGGGACAGTGATTTCTACACTTCTGGATGCCTCTTTATTGAGACAGAAAGACTTTGCCCACATGACTACTTTCTGCATTCATCGAGGGATTTACGCTCTTTAGAAAATCAGGAAGTCAAGAGAACAATATCAAGAAATGATGAATTAATTATGCTGGAGGGGACATGGGGGAGATAAGAACAGAAGCAATAGTTCATCATTTTATGATGCAGGTTCCATATTTTCAGACTACCAAGCACTCAGGTCATAGGGATAGGAGAAATTTTGTAGAACCACACCTGATAAAAACTGTCAAGAATCAGAAAATCCAGGCATATCCAACTGTATTGCAACTCTGGGTCTAAATAAATGAAAGTAGGACCTACGTGGACAAAAGCAGGACAAAGATGATTGTCCTCCACTCTGTGCTGCCAAACCTTGGAGAGAATTCACTCGTATAAAGACAGTTGACAACAGCAACGAAAGCCATCCTCTGACCAATTAAAAATACCTCAGAGCCGGGGGAAAGCATGGAATATAGATGATTATTAGACAGTGCAGACCTCTGAAAATCCTTTTTTCTATAGAAACTAGAAATACATATGAGAAACATATTACATTTAAGATGTTCTAAAGGATGTACTTTGATCTCCTGGGGAAAAAAATCATAAAGTGAAAAAAAATGGATATAAAATGAGAGATATATGACCTACTTACACACGTCAAGAAACAATACAAGATCAAGAATAGTAAAAGTTGGCATGAGGGGAAATAACATGCACAAAGGACAAATCAACTAATAACATGACGGACACATTGACAGTGTTCATACAGGGTTTTTAGATATAGTAAAGTAATTAAAGGAGAGAGCCATAAGTTCATGGGAGCATTGAGATAAACTCTAGCACATTGGTGCTTCTTAGAAAGAATCCAGGAGGGAAGAAGAAGCTGTAATGGAAAACAGACTTACACTCACAATCCTGAACAATAATATCTGATCTGTCTGCAGCACGAAAAGACCCTCTGCCTTCATATTGGCCTAGATAATATCTGAAACATGTTTTGTTTGTTGTGGTACAGATATATATTCAACACAGGATTTAAAGGGGCTGGATGACAGGCAAGGAGGGGGACCTCCAACCCCCACCAGAGGCTCCAATAGCCACAAAGGCTGAACAACTGCCGAGGAGACACCTGCACCTTGGTGTCCCCTTCACTTTACACTTAGGACTAAATACAAACCCCCATTTCCGACGCCTAGGTCAATTTCATGTGAATTTCCTAGGCCTCAATTCCATGAATGGACTGTGTCCATTCATTAATACATTCATTCACCTTGCCCTGGCGGAAGGAACTATGTTCATTCATTAATACATTCATTCACCTTGCCCCGGTGGAAGGGACTGTGTTCATTCATTTCCTGGCCAAGGAACCCATACACCTATATATACCCCGAGACTAAGAGCCTAAACACGGAGACGGGGAAAGACCAGGAGTGAAACAAAGAGAGCTTTTCTCTCCCCACTTGAGTTCTCTCTCTCTACCAGGAGCTTTAGTGTTTTTTGTATTCTTTTCTGTAAATAAATTCTGTCTTACCACTGATCTGTGGTCCGTGGATTTATTCTTCAAATCACCGAGACCAAGAACCTGAAATTCCGGTATCAATAATATGTATACTTTACAGATGAAAAAGTTGAGCTTACATTACTTAAGCCACACAAAATTAAACTACTAATAAGTAAGTGGCCTAGTCTAGGCTATTGTTCCAAACTATTACCTTGCAGCCATGATATCAAATCCTAGACTAAAAATCACCTCTTGACTGAGGTACCTTATTTTGACTATCAGTCCACTGGGCCTACAAAGACAACCCAACCTAATACATTAATATATTGAAAAGAACTTAATAAAATATAATTGAATGAATGACTAATGATTACTAAGCCTAAAAAATGATACAGTACAATTACTTAAAATGTCCATCATGTTTATCTCATATGTTAAACATAGCATGAAATCAAAGCCCTAATTTCCAAATTTCTAGTGCATTATTTTACCTTTAGCTTTCTAATTCTAGATATTAGATTCGCAGAAATTATTGAATGTATCTATGGGAATCTTCTCCATACATTTTTTTCTGTTTCTATCCTTTTTATCAAGTGAGGTACATGTTAAGAATATACAAGTGGGGTGGTGCCTATGACTCAGTGAGTAGGGCGCCGGCCCCATATACCGAGGGTGGTGGGTTCAAGTCCGGCCCTGGCCAAACAGCAACAAAAAATAGCCAGGCATTGTGGCGGGAGTCTGTAGTCCCAGCTACTCAGGGGGCTGAGGCAAGAGAATCACCTGAGCTCAGAAGTTGGAGGTTGCTGTGAGCTGTGTGACACCATGGTACTCTACGAAGGGCGATAAAGTGAGACTCTGTCTCTACAAAATAAAAAGAATATACAAGTGTTGGCTGGGAATGGCGGCTCACACCTGTAATCCTAGCACTCTGAGAAGCCAAGGTGGGAGGACCACTTGAGCTCAGGCATTTAAGACCAACCTGAGCAAGTGAAACCTTGTCTCTAATAAAAAACAAAAAATAGAAAAATTAGCTGGATACATGGTGGGTGTCTGTAGTCGCAGGTACTCAGAAGAGTGAGGCAGGAGGATCACTTGAACCTGGAGTCTGAGGTTGCTGTGAGCGAGGGGGACATCATAGCACTCTAGCCTGGGGCAACAAAGTGAGAGTCTGTCTCAAAAAAAGAAAAAAGTATATACAAATATCTTACTGCAGGTAAAAATGTTCTAAGCTTTTTAATGACCTATATTTTAAACTAACTGGAATATTAGTGTTATAGTACAAAAATAATGTTAAAGGGCTTTCTCGCATTGCATCCAAGGTACTATAGGTTCACATGAGATAAAAGAACTAAGTAGTTAGGTGATCAAAAGAAGGAATAACTTTTAAGAATATGTATCACAACTTCACAATTTCCCAAGTGATTTCATCTCTATCATTATCGTAACCCATAAAGTAACATCATGGACAGAATACTGTTCTGGCTCTTGTGTTCACATCAACTCTTCAATTCCAAATTCAATATCCTTACCCACTGTACTAGAAAATGCCCCTCTGGGTAGTGCACTGCAAAAGTATGAACATAGATTTCTCATCCTCTTAGCAATTCCGTGTATTTACTGAACATCAACTATGTGCTAAGCATCTGTTACACACCTGAGTTTTGTGAACAAGAAAGGCCTGCTCTTGCCTTCCAGGCGTCTATAAAAAAGTGGATCTCTTATGAGACCCTCAGAGTCAATCTAAATGTTCAAAATCACGCACTCATGGTTACTATACATGTAGTTTAAAAATACCAGATTTCCTCTTTTCAAAAAATAAACTCATCATGGATATAGCAAAAGGAATGATGTATTTCTGCCCTCAATACATAAGAACTGCTCCTGAGATTCTCGATGGGGTGTCACTTGCATGCTGAGGTGATAATAGATATCCTAATAAAATTTATTTTAAGATTCAGTTATATGTGGTGCACAAGCTGTTCTTTGGAAAGAAAAATTGGGTTTGGTGCTATTTTTCTTTTATAGACGTAGGATGCCCACACACTGGCGGACACAAGGGAAAATAGAGGTGGAATACGTTATTTAATTATCCCCACTTAAACTTCATCCTCTAGAAGCAAAACACTTTAAAAAAAAAGTTTTTACTCACTTCATTCCTAGCAAATTGCCTCCCATGCAAAGGAAGAATTTTACTTTTATATATTGTGTTTCATCCATGTAATCCTGGCAATTATAAATAATCTTCATTATTTATGGGCCAGAAACTGTGTACTTGGTTCTTTGCATATTTTTCTTCACAATCATCCTAATAGATAATTACTATTATTATCCCCACTTTTCTTGTAAGAAAATAGTCTCAATGAAGCTAAGCATCTTTCATAACTACTGTGTAGCAAAGGTTGGATTCCAATCTAGGACTTTATGGCTCTGAAGCTGAAATCCACAACCACTGCTGCCACGCTGCTTCTCAAAATGAAAACAAAATAAATGTTTACCGAGTAAATTGAAGAGATGCGTTTTTAATTTTTATCTCACCTTGTCTCTGTTCTGTCGTTTTTATGCCTTTACAATTAATGTCTCGAAGTTGTTGTTGTTGGTTTTGGTAAGTACAGGGCAAGGGGATAGCATCTTTTGTATATGCCAACTCAATGGAACATCTGCAAAGTACAGCAGAAAATACTAACATTCTAACAGTCATAGTTTAACATTTTATTGCATACTGTTGGGTATTGTATTAATACTTCATTGTTCTCATTTGTCTGGACTCATCATAGAAACTATTTAACTATTAAAGACACTGAGAATTACTGTGATGAACTCTTGCTTTGTGCTGCTACTTGCTATAAGAAAGACAAAATTTCTTCCCCTAAGGCAAAAGACACAATTGGAGAAAATACTATCTTTCCCTCTCCCTGTTTCTTTATAGCTCCTTCCACTAATAAGACATTTTTAATTATCTAGAACCCAGGGTATTGCAAGGACCCTGTTTCATAAGTGAGTGGAGCCACTGTGAGTTAAAAGTGAGTTTCCAAGCAGGGTCTCCTGTTCTCTCACCGTATCTCACTGTACCTTGCGGCTTTTCTCCTTAGCGTCTTCACTTCCTGGCAGCTTAGACTTGACTGCTCTCTTGTTCATGGATTAAATGATTTTGGCCATAAAAATGGGCAGGCAATCTGGGTAGGCAATCTGAGCCAGCTTGTTATTAGGCACTGGGTCAAAAATCCCATTGTCTATCTCATCCTTCCTATAAACTGGTTAGGGGGCTTCACACGATATTTTACGACCACCCACACTCAGACTGTCACAACACAGTTATGAAACAGACACGGAGACAAAGAAGATTCACCTAAGCAGCCTCTGGCAATCTCTTTTCTAGAGAGTTTTGCATGGAGAGAGTTCACCCAGCCCTGTCCGGTAACACCTGCAACAACTTAACACAGTGTGAACATAAATAATCTCTCAATCAAGTTAGTTCAAATGGAAACCAGAAAGTGGTAAGTATGGCACAATTTGTTGAAAATTTTTATATGTAATGCTCAATTCTCATTAGATTCCTCTGAATTTTTTTGAGGGCAGAGTCCAAACATGGTACTTATCTTCAATTTGTATTAGCTATAGCAACATTAGGTTTTGATTTCTGGTTCTATTTTTATGTCACATGAGCAGGGTTTCAAATTTTCTGTTTTCAACTGCTGCTGATGATAATCATTTTGTTCCAAGTGAATGGAACAAAAGTTCCTAGGAAGAAATCATTGGCTCCAATTAACAGTTGCACCTTGCGTCTTGCCCAAAGAAATTTTCCTTCCTAATCACATAAGAGAGCTGACGAGGAATGACAGAGTGACCAGATGGCAATGTGGCAAAGGCAACAAACACAGGCCAGAACTGGGTCTGGGATAAGTGAAATGCTATCATCATTGTCTGGGACCAAGGGGCCAAGAACTGCCTGTCCTCTGAGATCCGTAAATTTATGTTTGTTGTCAAGGTGACATACAGCACATATGCTCAAGTCTATGAATAGTCCTTGGGTGTTAAAATATGAAGAGTTATACTGGAGACCTGAAAAACGAAATGATTTGTCCTTTCATGTGTAAATTAAAAAGCGACAAAGATTTATAAGCAATTACCTGCATTCAGATGAAATCTCTATTCTGACCATGACCACCTCCTTATGGATAATTTCGTTATCAGGAAATAGCCACTGTGGTAGGTCTCAAAACAATAATGTACATTGCTTTGAACTTTCCCTACAATAACTGTCACAAGACTCACAATAACAGAGGAGATTGCTTTTCATCCTAAATGCAAATATGGTTGAGAAGGTTCATATTTATTTAAAGGGAGGAGTTCTTTTCCAGATGGTGTCTGACCCAGAGCTGATGGTTTCCTTCGTTATTCTAGATGTGCTTGCTAAGTCACATGGCACTTCCACACTACAGCTCCTTGACCAACTGCAGTTATTAAGCATTGGAGCCAAATTACATGCATAAATGTTTAATCCTGTGCAGTCTCCAGCCTCCGTCAGGAAGACTAAGCCAGACACCTTTCACTGTTGCACAAGCAACAAAATACAAGTAGATGTTGATTCCATCCCACCTCCTCCTTGTCTACCAGTATCAGTAAATATCACAGGTCACCAAACTAAACTATGTTCTTTACATTTCTGTCTCCTGGTAAACAACAAAACACATACTATATTGCAAATATGGCCTTCACCCCCCGACCACAATATTTAAAACTAAACCTACACATATAGTTTTCTGTTAGGAAAATACCAGGGATAAAATTATAAGAGCATGCAATGAGGAAATTAAACCTTCAAGAACTGCATATGTTGGCCATCCAGCTGCAAAAGTAGTTAAGTATGTATTTTGGGGTATAAAGAGAATATACAGAAAGAGGGAAAGAAAAATTCTGCACAGGATAACAGGGCAAAAAAGGAATGTTAAAAATATTAAAGATAATGTTACGTGGGTATGCACAATTACATACACACATATGTACACACATGCACACACACGTCAGTCTGTGCACACTATACACACCTGCATACACTGTCATGCTCCACACACTTCATAAGCGAACTGTCTCAAACGTGCAATTATAGACCACAAGGGGCACTGAGAGGTCATCTGAACAGATCCTTTCTTTTAGGCAGTTTAATGCTTAAACCATCCAAAGACCTGGCTCTCTATTCTATATTTAGAGCTCTCTAGGGATAGAGATTCATTACAGACAACATGTATTGTACTTGTAATAGACTCGCAGGTGCCTTTCCTGACGAAACCATATTTCACAGATCCTTGGTCTGACAGCCTTCTGGGGGGTGCCTTCTAAATACACACCTCTTCCCTTATTGTGAAAACACGACAGGGAAGGACGTAGTTTCACATGAAAATGCAGTCAAAGAGTTCAGAAGGTACAGATGTGTATGTAAAGATGATGTTAATTTTTGCCACACTGCTGTCAGGCACACACCTGCCATTTCATTTTCAAAGTCCTTGGGCTAACCCTAGGCAAAAACATGAGGAAGGTTATATCTGTCTTCTACATCCCCATCCCCTCAAACCCTCTTTATTTTGTGTGGAAAGCTTCTCTTGCTTTCAACACTTAAACACTTAGTTATCAACTTAGTTATCAACACTTAACCACATTCATAAGGCTTGTTTACTCTGATAATAACAGTCTCCTACCCTATTTCTTACTCACTTGGGTCACTTTTCTTTGGAGATTATTAATGTTGTTAATCTGAAAATTACTAATCCAGGTTAAGATATTAAGAAGGAACTAATGGGTTAATATTAACATTTCACAGAACCATAGTTCTTTTTATTTTTAATTTTACTAAATGCCATGCACACCAAGAATTCCATGAAAATACTAGTCCTTAATATTTTCAATTTTTGCCATTCATTTGTAATCTCCTAAATATATACATAAAAGTGGCCTTACAAAATCCAACCTTACTTTTGAAGTCTTGGAAATTTCTATATACAAGACATACGATGATAGAAGTTAAATTCAAATCCTGTTCATGCCACAAAGAACACTGAAGAATGCATGCTGATTGTCTAACAATGAAGCCATGTCAGTTACTATATTTAAAAAAAAACTAACTCCAGTATGCCAGTTTTGAACTTAAAAAGAAAATTAAAAGATACCCTGCAGAAATATATAGTAGAGTCCGTATCTTATAACCCACACAGGAATGGGAATCTGGTAGTAAGGGAAGGGCAATGGGGGAAGGGGGATAAAAATAAATAGAATTTGCACATAATTAAATAAATGTTCCTTTTTGCCAAGAAAAACTACCACTTAACTGCTTCAGAAGAGTAAACCAATCTAAAAGGAAGCAATAGATTTACGCAGTACAAAATTAGGGAGCTTTCTTTCAGCCCTGCTTTTCAGTCTTGAGTGCAGAAAGAGCTGAATTTTAGCCAATTTTCTGACTGATTTTTTTGTTGTTGATGAGCTGGCTTTATATTCTGCAATTGTTTCCGATGTCTTCCAGAAAGAAAGAAAGACACTAACTCTTTCATTTGAAATTGTGTATCACATGATCAGTAATTACAGATACAAAACCTTTTCATCTTTAAAAAGATCACCAGTCCTTCAAGACACCATTATTCATCTGTGGAATTTACTCGTATTTATCACTCTCTCTTAAGGCAAATAGCCAAAGCATTATAAATAACATTTTTAAAAAACAGCAAATATAGGGTGGCGCCTGTGGCTCAAGGAGTAGGGCGCCGGCCCCATATGCCATGCGTGGGTGGTGGGTTCAAGCCCGGCCCCAGCCAAAACTGCAAAAAAAAAACAAAAACAAAAAACCCAGCAAATATAGGTCATAAAGAGAATGTCGTTTGCAGGGCAGGTTTCTCAGAAATGTCTTAAGCCAAGTTTGTGCTATATTCTTCAACAAGGTCAAAAGAGAAAAACAAAAAGTAAAATTGTGATCAAAGCTTTCACAGAAACCAATTAGAAAACGCCTATGGCTCCAATGGTGCTAGGATATGTGTTCATTTGCGAACGTTTAGTTTGTGCAGAAGTGAGTTTGTGTGAGAGAGTGAAACGTGATAAGGGAAGTAGTTATCATCTATTACATACACTGTCTGATTGGTGGCAAAAAAAAGTTACTGCATTTTATCAAATCTAAAATGTCATCATTATTTTATGTATGCATCACTAAGAATGAAAAAAAATCCTTCCAATCTAAGACCGTGTTTTCTTATCACACGAATTTTAAAATGTATCCTTGTTTAAAGAGATGTTAAAATGTGAAAAAATATATAACATGGTCTTTTCTCCTAAGTGATTTGTCAACAAGTTTGACAGGTTTTCGATTCCCATATTGAGTCATTTCTTTAAATAAGGTTATGATTCTAAAAGCTCTTTTAAAATGCAAATATTTTACCCAGAAGGTGTAGCAGATTAAGCCATTAACAGTCATTAAGATGCATTAACCTATTAGCAGTCATTAAAACCGTAAGGAATATTAATTTGTCAGATTATCAGAGCAAAGTGGAAAGGAGGAAAAGATGCAGAAAATTATATAAAGAAAGTTAGGTGCTTAATGTGAGGGTATGAGCCTAGTTTATCTGGATGGCCACACAAAAGAGGCTTCTGGGGTGCTGTGAGGGGGAAGTCGGGCAAGGTCGCACAGCAAAGTAGTGGTTTAAAAAGCACAGAGGATGAGGAGCAAAAACAGCAAAAAATAGAAAATGAAAAAGAAAACTGCAGTTTTATGGATATTCTAAGCTGAAGACAAATAATCATCTTCTTAGGTTAAAGGAGATACCATTAAAGAAACCACATTTCAAGAGTGTTCACAATGGGGGTTTCCCAATGATGGTTGTAGGTGTACATTTCATTATACAATACCATTGTGTAGGGTTTTTTAGTTTTTTTGTTATTTTGTTTCAGAGACAGAGTCTCACGCTGTCACCCTGCGTTGAATGTCATGGCATCACAGCTCACAGCAACTCAAACCCTTGGGCTTAAGTGATTCTTTTGGCTCAGCCTCCCAAGTAGCTGGGACTATAGGTGCCCACCACAACCCGTGTGTTGTTGTTGTTATTGTTGTTTTCGCTGGCCCCGGCTGGGGCCAGCTTCAGGGTATATGGCCGATGCCCTGCTCACTGAGCTACGGGTGCCACCCGGGTGTTGTCAAATGATAAACATGTCAACTGTTTTCAATAGTAGAAAGTACTAGACTCATTCACAGTTTCTAATTCATATTGATAAACTGTGACACCTTTTCTCTCCTTCAGGCTTCAGAAAGACACTGATTTATATAAAATGAGTCATAGTCTTTGCTATTGATACCAAGAGTAGAGTTCAAAAGGTCATCCAGAGTCACATGCGCTGTGTCTGTGGTTCCCTGGGCAGCTGTGCCACTGACTTCCTGCAAGACCTGTAGAAATGACTTAACCTTACCCCACAGGAGTACACAACCTGGCACATATCCCTTGCTGAAAGCAGGAAGCATTTTTAATTTATGAAAAAGGGCCATATAAAAATATAAAATGTGCTGTAGGACCTTGAACAAGTCCCTTAATCTTTTAGCTTCCTCATTTCTAAAGTAGCGATAATAACACCTCTCTAAAGACAGTGGATACTAGATTATTTCTTTGTGATGAGAATCGAATTCATTGGTGTATTCTGCACGTAGACGTGTAAGACTGGTGTGAGCTGTGGAATTCATTATTCCTTTAGAGTGGGCAATTTTGTAATTCAACATGAAAATGCTTAATTGTGAGGAACCTAATGTAGCACAATACGAAAGGCAATTCAGTTTAGCTAACAGATTGCGCACCTGCCATCAAAGAGCCCCCACATTATGTGTGTGAGGTTGGTCTCTCACGAGGAATGCATTCATCTTTGTGAAAACAACATTTCTTCCATTAACAGAAAAGCTTCACTTCCTTGAAATTACTGTAGATAGCACAGTTAAATATTTTAAATTTAGTTACACATTCAATTGTCAAAAATCATTTCATTTTGGACCTTTTCACTAGAAAGATCTATGTGGAAGATCTGCACACTACGTGCAGGTACAATCCATTAAACATACTAATATTTTGCTTGATGACCGGAGTACCTTATTCAACACCATCCATCCTAAGTTTTTTTGAGTTCTTCAGGGCTCAACGAAAGCGGTACAAACAAGAAGGGAGAACAGACAACAGGGGCAGGTGCTTTTTGTCAGCACCTTCATACTTTATAAATAGCACCCCCATTTTCTTTAGGTTTCAAATTTCCTGTCCTTGGAGATGCTTTTTCCCTAATCTCAAGACAAACTTACTCCTCTGCTTGTCATATACCTACACTGTCCATTCCACTTCTTTTTCACAGCATGTATCAAAACTGAGATTTAAAAATTACTTGTATAGAGGTCCCATTACAAACCTCCATTGTTAAGAGTACAAATGTGACCACAACAAATAAGTGAGGTGATGGTTATCAGTTTGATGTAAGCTTCCACACTGCACATCAAATCAGCACACTATACCCCATAAATGTACACAGTTATGATTTAATAAAAAAGAAATTACTTGTATAATTGCATTACTCACGCCTCCCTATCCCGCACTCAGCTAGGGAATACATGATGAGGCTATATTCACTCTTTTACCTTTCAGTAACTAGTACAGATTTTTCACTCTACTAAAGCAAGTTTTCAGGAAAAAAAAAAATCAGTCATGATACCCAAAAGGCTCAGAAAACATTTGTTGAAAGAATACATGTTGAAATCAAGGTTCTGGAATATAAAAAAGTAATTTGTCCTCACAAAAACTCGGAGATCCCTAAGTGACACATGTGTGAAGGTGTGAGGAGTCTTCTCTCTCTCCTGTGGGTCAGTCCTTCACTCAGCACTGCTGACCGCCAGACCCAACAGTGCCTGACGCTGATGTCAACGTTACCTCCTTAAGCTGATTATCCTCACTCCTACGCCACAGGTCAAGGGCATCTAAATTCTTGTCAAACCCCAGAGAATGAGGAAGTTTCCCCACAGGGACTGGAATTGCTTTCTTTTGGCTCAAAATATGTGGAAAGTCTGGAACTACAGCAGTAACTATCATTTCAGTCTGGCATGTGAAGCCCCTCGTTCCCCGGAGACATGTAAAGTTTCATTTCCTCTGTCTGCTCGCTTGCCTGCCCTCAGCACCTCCCCTAAGAAGGCCAACACCACACCGGCTGAGCTCCCTTGTTTCAGCACCACCCCTTCCCTATCCCAGGCACTCTGACCACGCCAGGTACGCTGAGCTGTCAGCAGCCGGCTGAGCCAGAGCCTCACCTGCTTACCTTCCGAACAATTCTCCAGTTTGGACTTTTCTAGCAGTTAATGAGAGCTGGATGTCAAAAACAAATGAAAAAACTTTCACTATTAGTCACTTAATAAAAAGCTGCAACAAAATCCTGCGAAGTCTTCAGTGTTTTGCACCATCTCCTCGGAGTACGATTTGTCAGAGGTTCTACTGACACTTTCTCTACTTCCCATGCTTTAATAACACCTTCAAAAGTGAGACACTGGGGTACAAGGAGGACTAACTCTGGAAAGAAAAATGTTAAGAAGTCCAGGTCAGATCTGGAGCTATTCCTACAGATCATTTTGGTAACAACACTGGCTCCTTGGCACAAATCCTTGGTCTGTTCCCAGCAGGGGATCCTGATACACAACAATGTGCTCTAGGATCAGCAGGGATTGTGTTTTGCCGCAAATTAAAGCTTTATTGTCCTAATCCTTAGCCCTCAGTGCTGGGGCGTCCACTCTGTAACGTGACAATCAACTAATGCAACAATTGCAGAGGCACACAAACCTGTTATTTTATAGCCAGGGATAAATGTCTTACCAGTTTTAAAAAATATTCATGTTCCACAGAATCTCCTCCCTGACCTGCTATTTGTAGACAGGAGCTGGATATTTGAAGCACACGGCAGCCACTGGGGAGCTATTTCCATTCAGGTATGTTTTACGAGGCTTCTCACAGTACTGTTTCCTTTTTTGCACAGGCAAGTATAAACAACACATATCTACAATTTATAGTATTATTTATTGATTTGTTTCCACCCTTATCTGGCAAATTATCATGTTGATGAGATCTAAATGAAGTTTCTCAAATTAACATGCAACTACTCTCTCTGAAAAGAAATTTCACTCAAATGTTTGTGAAAACGTCATCAATTATATTTTTTCAGTGAACTGCGATTGTTCCTGGCGCTGCTGCACTGTGACAATAGAAGAGTATTTAATTTACAGTGATTCCAGGTGCTGTCTTCATGACTGCTTATGAGGGTTAAAAATCTAGTCAGGGAAAAAGATGACATCAGAATAGTTGTATGACTGAGTGAACACCTTTTCAGAGTTACTATAATAGAAGTTCATTATTCAGTCCAATAAGAACACACATGACAGAGATTTACACACATGCATTTGGGGGGTGTGTGTTTGCGTGCACATATTGTGGGAAAGAAGTACTGATGGTTGGTCCTTAGTAGGCAAAGTGAGTAATACCGAAAGGTCTCCACCCACAGGTGAATTCACCATGAAATTATGACTCCTATCTCATCTTGCAACCTTCCCACCCTTTTCCTTTTATAAAATGCAAACAAAAAATCATAGACTTTGTACCTAAACTTTTATCAGGTTACACCTGTAGCAAGAGATTAGTTATTATCCCTACCACATACTTAAGACAGCATAGGAGATTTGTAAGAGTGTGTGTGTATGTGTGTCTGTGTGTATTTGAACATCATGGGGTCATAACTAAGACAAATTTCATCTGTTCTTCTAATTTTGCTTATCGAGAATTATGAATATTTAATTCAGCATCAGTTTAAATGTCATTGTTTAAAGATTTCCTCAAGGTCTACCAATAATCTTTCAGAAGCTTTCCATTTTAGAATAACAATATGCAGAAAAATCAGGCTGTGTATTTTTCTGCTATACTATTACAGTAATGGAGAATATTTAGGATACAAGACTTAGAAAAGAGGCAGCAAAAATAAATTATTTTTCTTTTAAATTACAAATGGATTGCCTTCCTTTCCAAAACAGTTCATTCAAAAACATATTTAATTAAATGTAACTTTTATTAAAGCAAGTATCAGTTGAAAAAAAGCAAGCTAACAATTTTTCTCACCAAATCCTATTGAAAAAGGTATTCTTCCATCCATATGTCAAAGAAGAATGAAATTTTCCTTCAGGAAAAACGTATTATTAGTTAGGTACATATTTCATCAAAGTATCAGGTGCAAATTTATTTTTTCAAAAGTCAATCTTCCTCTGAGGTTACATGGTTTGTTCAAGTCTTCCTTTCCAAAATACAAATGAGTAACTTTTACTAAAAAGTATCCAATGTTACACAGTTATCTGAAATTGCCTAAATAAAAGAAGATACAATAATGAGTCAAATCTTTTAGCCTTTGACACTCATTTTTACCAAATCTTAATGCTAAGATTATCCATGTGTAACACTCTGATGCTGTAACAACTTAGCCCTAACCGTCTCCTTCACCTCTGGTTAAAGCAAATTGACTATAATATCCTGAGAGACATCAGCAAAGAATAGCAGAAAGACCTGCCCTACTTCTTCTGGGAGAAAAACAAGGAAAAACAATAATTGCTCTGATTGAACCAATTTTGCTTCGTAGAAAATTCCATTCATCATAATCATACCTAATCTGATTTCTATTCCTTTTAAGTCAAGTAAAATGAATCAAATCAAAGACAAGTATGTTCTAGTGTCTCAAAACCATAACCCTTACTTCCCACTATAAGAATTCATAATTTAAAATAATTAGACAAAAGCAATTCAATTCTACCCCAAAATGGAAGGAAAAATATAAAGGCAAAATTGATTTATTTGCAGCATATAATTAAAGGCATCTTTAAAATTTTTCTAACATGAATATAAATGTTTCCCCCAATGTCTGAGTATCAAAACATTATCCTTCTTTTTCTCTGTGCACTCTGTGCCCACAACCTCTACATGCACAAGCCACCAACCAGTTACTGGGACAAGACTCCTTAATCCCAAATTCTCTGACCCACCCTTATACCTTTCTTTTCTACATCTCCCTGAGATGTTCACCAAATGACTTCATTTAAGAATTTCTTCTTTCTTTCACTCTGACAGGACTGGGTAAAGCAGAAGAAGATAAATAAAGGTAACCCAGCCAGCTGACTTGCCAGCTCTATGTGACTGCACTACCAGCCCAGAATCTTTCTTTTGTCAGTAAATCTGGAAGCCATCACAGGGCCTACCAATTCATATCTGGATAAGGATCACGATTACTAGGAAACATTTTTTTTTTAAATCAGAAAGTTCCTCTCTGAAGTTTCAAACAGGGGAAATAAAATTGAAGAGTTCATTGGAGCCACGGAAAAGCAAATTAACCATCATTCATCTCTTTCTCTAGTTCGCTCTTTCTCTTACTTCTTAAACGCTCTGCTTCCTCCTTTGCTTTCACTGTTGTCTCCTCAGATGGGTTGCAAATGGGGAGCAAATGCAAAGCTGGAAAATGAGTAAAGAGATACTGTGTCTGGCTTATTTCCAATAGCATAACATCTCAAATCCATCCATGTGGTACCATGTATCAAAACTTCACCTTTTTTGCACTCATTTTTGTACACTGCATTGGATATATTCTCCCTTGATGCTTATTATGTACAGGGAAATTTTCTAAGTGACTTAGTATCAACATATTTGACCCTCACAACAACACAAAAAGTAAAGATTTTACCTGTCATATAAATAAAGAAATGGAGGCATAGATAAGCTAAGTAACTTACCCAAGAATAGCCAGCTGGTAGACGGCAGAGTAATTATTCAAACCCATACATAGAGCCTACCTCTAAACCTACAGTCTCAGCCACAACACGCCTGTTACACTATGTGCACTTTTAAGTATTATTTATTGGCAAAGCCATGATTTATTTACTGAATACCTATTTGTAGTTATTCTCTTTCTCAATTTCTCAAAACTTAACAGGAAAGATGCTAGTTCATAAAACGAGAGTAAAGGTGACTGAAAGAATATGCTAGCCCTATGTTTCAAAACAGGCCTTTTAAGAAGGTAGATAGAGGGCAGCACCTGTGGTTCAAAGGAGAAGGGTGCCAGACCCATATGCTGCAGGTGGTGGGTTCAAGCCCAGCCCTGGACAAAAACTGCAAAAAAAAAAAAGAAGGTGGATGAGGTCTCAGAAGGAAGAATGTTAGAAAGGAAAGAAACAGTAGTCTCTTTATTCATTTTTTTTTTCCTGAGATAGGGTGTCACCCTGTTGCCCAACTAGAGTCTAGTGGCATCATCATAGCTCACTGCAAACTCAAACTCCTGGCCTAAAGCAATCCCCCTGCTTTGGCCTCCCAAAGTGCTAGGATTACAGGCATAAGCCACTGCACCCAGTATGTCTCTTTATTCTTAATTTTGAAAGTTGTCTTATGATACTTGAGAGAGTTAATGATAACTCTAAAAAATGTATCCACAATTAGGAGGCTTGTAAAATGTCTAAAAGTTATCTTTAGTTATCTTTTCTCCACTAAATATAAAAGAAAATATAATGATAATACTAATTATATTTAACTACATAAGCAATACTAGCATAACTTTAACTTTCTTGTTTTAGAAAATCAAATATGTTCCTAGGAAAAATGTTCTATAGCCTTAAGAATTCAGCCTATTTTTTAAAAAATTTTTTCTTTTAACTTTCCTATCATACATTAGTAATGTTTCAACTATTCTAACTAATTACCCATTCCTTTTAGATATGTTTAGCAAAAAAAAGGGGGGGCATAACAGGCACAAAACCATGAAAGTTTTATATTTTCAGAGAAACAAAACCATGAGGGATTCTTTAGTATGTTTATAATTATACTAGCTAGAAAAAAATAAGAGTTTAATTGAGTAAAGAAAAATTAGATTAAACCTTGGGAAATAATTTTTTTTAATTAAATCCTAGCTGTGTACATTAGTGCAATCAAGGAGTACAATGTGCTGGTTTCATATACAATCTGAAATGTTTTCATCGAACTGCTTAACATACCATTCATGACATTTTCTTAGTTATTGTATGAAGATATTTGTATTCTGCATTTAGTAAGTTTCGCCTGTACCCATCTAAGATGCATGGGAAATAATTTTTAATAAAGCACCAGACTATGGAAGAACACTTCAAAGGAAGTTCCTGGATATCCATGCTCTAGTCAAAGGAACCGGTCAAAGGAAATTATTAAAACACTTGTAGTTGTACTTTAGAAAATATCTACACATACTGGTAACACACAGTTAGTTAACTTCCCATTTTGGCCATATTGCCTATTTACTCCAGACCCTACTCTTAGGTTATCAGTCTGAGCTATATCTATTTAACTTTAACTTTATTTAGATCTATTTAACTTTTTTACTTTTTCCTTCTTAAACATGCCTTGTCAACAGTTTTCACTCAACACTTTTATTCAAGGAAAGAAAACTATTGATCTCATTGTTCCTGCAGCTTCCGAGGGTACTATGTTCTTTATAACATAAAGTGATGCAGGACAAAGCAGCCCCACGACCCGCCACCTTGGCCCTGGCAGTGCTGATGCTGTGGCGGATGGAAACAGCTTGCTGGAAAGGCCTGACACCTGCAGGGGAGACACTGGCGCCTTGCTGTCTCCTCCTCGTGATCTTCTGGCTAGTCTATTTCATGGATGGCACCTTGCTGTCTCTTCCTCCTGCACTTCTGACTGGCCAATGTCATGTCAGTTTCCAGGGCCTGAGTCTTCATTGGACGGCTGTCTGTAACTGATGAAGACCTAGCTGGCAAAACAACCCCCTAGGACTATATAAACCCCTGAGCAAAGAGTTCAAAAACAGACCTGGGCAGGACCTCCAGAGGGTGCAGGAGAGCTTGTTCCCCTGCTGGGTCCTCTCTGCCAGGAGGTTTGGTTCTTGTAGTTGTTGTAATTCTGTTTCTGTAAATAAATCCTAACTTATCACTACTCCTGTGGTCTGTTGATTCCTTCTTTAAATCACGGAGACCAAGAACCTGAAACTCCAGTATTAAAAGCAACAGCTATGTAAAACTAACGAGCTTACACCAGCATCACCCCAGAGTCCGGTTATTACAGAAGCCAAGAAACAATTTCCCTGAGGATGTGCAGGGTGTGTGTCTTTGAGTGTGTGTAGTGTAAGGTCCACCTTCGTGGTAAATGCTAAGAAAAAACATTCCTGAGAATTCAATGCTTACATAGACCATCCCAATTATTTATCTATCAAACAATTTCACATTTGGAGAGCATATCACATCGTCATTGAAAAATAAAACATGCTTTATATGTACATAATTTAATCACCACAGACTTCTCTGCTTAGGAGTAAAATTATCATTCCATGACCTTTGGAAGGATTCCAATTGTCTTTCAAGGATCTATTGTTATTTTACTATTGCTGTCATTTTGAAAGTCCAGAATGCTCATCTAGTAGAATTTATCTTCCTCCTTCCACCTGTTTTTCTCATTTGTTGAGTGCAAATGAATTATTCTTTACAGGACAACCAGGACACTCATTAACACTTATCTATATTCAATTTTCCTCAGTAAGAACACATGATACTATAATAAATGTCACATTTTGAACTTAGTTTTCCAGCAAAGCCTTCACTACTTCAAACAAAAATTAACATCAAATATTTGATCTTTCAAAAAAGCCAACATGAGTGCCTGGTTAAAACAGTCATAAAAATGGGAGAAGGTAGGAGAAATAGAAAACAAATTTTCTTTCCAAGACAAATGGTTTCCACTTACTAACACTGTTTACTTTTCCCACCAGTTACTCTATTATTTTTACTATACTTTCAGTAAAGTTTTTTAAAGCCAAAAACAACACTGAAATTCAAATTTTGCAAAATCTTGGGGATATACTGCCTTATGTTCTAAATTCTTTCAGTCATGTCAAATTGCTGAGTTTTAGGCTCAAGCACACTATAACTAATTTTAATCTCAAAGTAAAATAATGCATTCCGAAAAATTAAGGGCTCTGCATTTGCATTTAGCGATCACTACTGCAGTCTGTGTACAGCTCATCTAAAAGTCTTAAGGCCAGAAGTGTTCTGGATTTCAGATTTTTTTCAGATATTGCAATATTTGCATTATACTTCCTGGGTAAGCAACTCAAATCCAAAATCCCAAATCAGAAATATATGAAATGCTCCAACAAGCATGTCCTTTGACTATACCATATTCCTGGAACTCAAAAGGTTTAGATTTTGGATAATTTCAGATATTTGGATGCAAGATACTCTGCTCTGTACTGCCAGGGTTACCCCAACTGTAAGACTGTCCTGAATTAGCAGAGCCGTACATCCTCCTGGAAATACACATGACCTGCCATGAGATGTTTTATGGTTTCAGCACTTTGTTTATACTGAAAAACGTGCCAAAGGGCTAGTCTTGTGAAGCCCCCTAGACTTCTAAATGCAAAGATGGAGTGAGCCTCCCACAGTGGAGTGATTTTTTCCTGAGGGCCAGGGGTGGGTGACAATATGAAGATGTAAGAGGAATAGGAAGGTGGATGAGTCTCAGTGAGCACTTTGATAAGACCTACAATATATTCAGAAGGACAATCTCTAAATCTACCCCATCCACGGTATTCTGCACAGCTGAAATGATCATAAACTCCAGCGGAAGCTACTCACCCCTAATTAGAGCTCTAAGAATGATGCTGAAAGATCACTCCACTCATCCCAGGGGTAAAAGCACTTTACATGTCTCAGGAATCTTTCAAAGAAAAGGGAAATCAGTATGTTCGTTGATGTTGTTGCTACAGCAGGTATTTTCACAAAGATTGAAAACATTCGCTGTCAGAGATCAACATCTTCATTCCCTTTATAAACTACCTTTTTCTCTCTTGCCCTGCAACTACAGGAAAATATGGCTTATCTTAAAATGAACTGCTCTTTGATAGCTGTGCACATTTCATGCTTTTCACATCCAGAGATGATATTCATGATCTTGTCACCATCCATGTGTCCTGGAAGCACAGTTTATCTGAAAAAATATCATGGTAAATTTTACCAGAGGGCACTTTCTGTACACTGCTGGTGAAGTCTGTCACTTCAGCTCTGTGTCACTGCTTCCCTGACCAACACAACTTGTGTTAACTTCTCTGTCATGTTTTGCTCATAAAGTAATGTCAACTCGTTTATCAACAGCAGGTTGTTGTGTGGAATATGGTAATGTGACTTACAGCAGCCTAACCGATGTGCACTCGAAGAATAACACAGTGGTGTAAGTTACATGTGATCTATTATATTCTTCAGAATTGCCTGGTTCCCACTAAAACCCATAGAGGCCTCCCTCAAAGGTTCCTCCTAATTTTAACATCTCCAACATATTCCTCATTCTAAATGTAAAGATAACAAATGATTTTGGATCCATCACAGTATTGACAGCATTATCAATGGTTGTGGAATCTTCAGGGTTTCAGGATACCCACGGTTGGTTCAAAAGTAAGCCAACTTTTTACGGCAAAAAAACATCAAAATCAGGACAAACTTGCTCCCAGATATACCCTAATAGAAAATCACCAACCCCCACACCAGAATTCCTTTTCCTGTGTACTTTGTTAGAAGGCCTCTTGATAACTGGTATGTTCAACATTCTTTCCAGTAGGGATGTGAACGTTCTGTTTAGTTAAGAAACCAGCATCTTCTCACTGATAAGTCATGGTCTTTTCGTTCTTCTTCTCCAGGACTTCTGTGTAGAAGTTTCAAATACTTGGGTCTAAAGTGCTTCTCTCAACCAGGCTATTTGCTATACTATGGTGACTATTCCTTTTCTGTCTGTGTAAACTCTTTTTTCTGAGTTCATTTAACCTGAATACTTCTGAAGACTTAGGCTGATCTTCCGGCAGCAAGCTCCTTCTCTTAGGGGACTCATCGATTCTGATAATCCAAGCATCCTTAGCACATATATCAGCAAGCACTTGTTGGGATCCCTCTAGTTGAGGCCACGGCTTCTTCAGCCCATGAACATTCTACAATTATTTCCACTTTGATAACTCTATGTATATTGTAACCACTCCTATTCATCTTTCATCGACCTAAATGTTTACTCTGAAGCTCCAACATACATCCCGCCACCTTTGTATAGATTTCCTTAGCTGAAAGTAATGCATAATCCTCTATTTCTATCTCTGACTCTTTATGAATAACTACTGCACTTACTGTGTCTAGCCTTCAATTGGAAAATATAATTTGACTATATTCTTTTTTTTTTTTGCTTTTTAAAAAAGATAATTGACATACATTTTAAAATTTTTACATAGGAATTCGTATGTTCTTACCTATACATGCTGACTGCCCCTTAGACAAAATGCTTAGGATTAAAAGTGTTTCAGATTTCATATTTTTTCAGATTTTAGAGTATCTGTATTACACTTCTGGCCGAGCAGCCTTATTCCAAAATTTTAAAATCCAAAGTGCACCGATGATTGTTCCTTTTCAGTGTTGTGTAAGCTCAAAAATTTCTGAAGTTTTAAGCATTTAGGATTTCAGGTTTTCAGATTAGAAATACTAAACCTCTATATGTTTCTGAGAAACCATCACCACTATCAAGAAAATGAACATAACAACTCTAAAAGTTTCCTCATTCTTTATGTGATTTCTCCTTCTCACCCCTTTGGGCCAGCACACATCCCACTCCTTCCCCAGGGAACCAGTGACTTGCTTTTTATCAGTATAAATTAGCTTTATTTTCTAGAAATGTATACAAACTGAATCGCATACTATGAACTAATTCTATGCTGCTTCTTTCACTCTGCATAGCCATTTTGACATTCATCTGTGTTGCAGCATATAACAATGTATCATTTCCTTATATTGTTTACTACATTCCATCCTGGATATACCACAATTTATTTAGCCATTAATCTGTCTTACAAATCAAACCAGCATGAACATGAATGTCCACGTCTTTATATGGACATATGCTTTCGTTTCCTTTAGTTAAATATATACGTTTGGAATAGCTAGGTCACAGGTAGAAATATATTTGGCTTTTTAAGCATCTGACATGTTCCAGGACTTTTGCACCATTTCACATTCCCACGAGCAGTGTGTGAGGTTTCTAGTTGCTCCATATTCTTATCAACACTCGATACACTCAATCATATTAACTGCAGCTCCTCTAACAGGTATTTGGCTAAAGGGAACAGGTGTTATTTCTAGCTCTGTGTGAGTCATTGTTACCTCTACTCATGTTGGATTTTTTTTTTTTTTGAGACAGAGTCTCACTTTGTCACCCTTGGTAAAGTGCGATGGCATCATAGTTCACAGCAACCTCAAATTCTTGGGTTCAAATGATTCTCTTGCCTCAGCATCCCAAGTAGCTGGTACTAGGTGTCCGCCACAATGACCGGCTATTTTTTTAGAGACAGGGTCTTGTTCTAGCTTAGGCTAGTCTCGAACTCCTGAGCTCAGGCAATCCACTTGCCTTGGCCTCCCAGGGTGCTAGGATTACAGGCATGAGCCACCGTGCCTGGCCATTTTGGATATTCCTTTTACCAGCCTGAAGTACATTCCTCACACACATAGGCTATTAGTGCTCAGCTGAATACTAAGGGCATCCTCGGCACTTTTACGCATTCTTCAAGTGCAGTTCTTTCTTCTTCAGTACTTGCAAAATCCTGCTACCTCTAGCTGGTTGGGTCTCCCCAGACCCTCAGCCCTGTCTCCTTATTACAGAAAATCTCAGTGTTCACCTGAGTTTCCATCCATGCATTGAGACATACAAACTCTCAAGGCACTAAACTGAGAAAATCATAAGGCTCACTTCATTTATTCTCTAATTTTTTGCAGTCCTTTTTTCATTGCTGGCTGATGACCAAGGTCTTAGAAACTGGACTTTATAAAGCTTGTTTGCTTTTTGCTATTTCAGATGTGAGGTCAAACCCGACCCCTGTTACTCCATCAAATGCCATTTTCTTGCATTCTTAATAATAAAGTTTTATGTGCTTTACATTTTTAACTAGTTGTAGACTCCTGCTACATGCAGAATGCGCTGTTACCTTTGATTTCCCTACCCTGTGAAGTTTGTGACTCTAGACATCTCAGACCACTTCTAATTAGAACACCTGCTCTGTTCCACCTCTTACCTCCTAACTCAGGGTTACAGAAAAAAAAACTTTAGATATTAAACAAACCTATCAGCTGCTTTCACTGAGAAATAGTGAAATTATGTAGATGTGCTGCTTCTGACTTAGATAAGAAGAAAAAATCATACAAAATAGCCTGAGAATTCTCCGGAAATAAAGCAATGGTACAGGTACAAATATAAACTAAGCCTACTTCCTGTTGAGGTTAAATTATTAATGTCTAATGTCTACCAGACTGTAATTATACAAGTCTAGTCAATGTGCCTAAGGAATTCATAATTGCCCATAGCAATCCATACACGAACTATGAAAATCATTTTATCTGATTTCTCGAGCCATGCAAAACTGTCTTTCCTATTCTTCACATTTCACCTTTAACCCTGGACCCTTTAACCCAGGGATGTGATTTGTCTGAATTGATGTTGGTTTCATTACAGAATTTTGCCTCTTGGGTGGCTCATCTTAATTACATATTACAGGAAAGTAATGCTCCGTGCTAATACTTGTCTGCGACTCCTAGAATACTTCACTCCAGGGCAGATCACTGACCCCAGCCCTGCTAATCTGGAAGGGGACACAAAAGGACACAAAAGTGAGTAAAATGAATTCAGCCCAGCTTGATCCTGAAATGCTGGAAGTCGTCTTAATCTGTCTGTGTGAACTTGATATTGACTGGTCATTATACTGAAGGGATACAACTGGTCAGAGCAGTGCTTCTCAAAATACACTAAGATCAATACTGTTATAAAATAAAATTAACGTGAATTACTCCTAATTCCGACTGGAAACAACTTAAGGACTACAATGGTCCATGGAGCCCACTTTTAGTAACATTTCTTCAGCAACATTTTACACATGCTTCAATACTTATTAAAATTCCTTATATTACTCTGAAATTAAATTCTTCGTTTTGGTGGTCCTCAGCAGATCATCTGTCCTGTATTTTAAAATATACTTTCTGGGTTATCAATATTTTGATGTTTCACAGCCGGTTCAAACCCAGCATGGCAGAATTAAGTTCACTGCTTTCACTTCCAAACAACTTAAACCATCTATAAGTGACACTAACACTGTCCCAATTAGTAGAGTCTAAAACCCCTTGCAAATTTTAGCATCGACTTCACCTTCGATATTTGTAATGACTATATGACTACAAATTATTTCAGATTTTACAATCTTAGTCTTTGTTCCTTTTGCACAGCACCCACTACCTAACTCCAGTCCCACCAGGCCTACACATCAGGCCATTTTCCTATTCAAATGGAAAGCATGGAAGCATGACTTTCAAGGTTGCACATATTATCTCATGTTTCCAGAGCACTGGACAGTCTAGTGGTTACGAGTATGGCATCTAGACCTAGATGGGGTGTCCAACCTGCAACCTGCAGGCCACATGCTGATTTGGGTAGGACTCTTTTCACTTATCTGTGGTCAGATATCATGAAAAGTATGCATAGACCTGGGTGGGGGGTTGTGTGGTTCTTTTTTTGTCTTTCGTGTTTTGTTTTGTTTTGTTTCTGCTAGTCATCTTTTGTTAGTGTTTATATATTTACTGTGGGGCACAAAACAACTCTTACTCTTCCAGTGCACCTCAGAAAAGAAAAAAGGTTGGATGCCCTGACTAGAGCTTGACTATCTGAGCTTGAATTCAATTTTCCACTTACTAATTGTAAGATTCTTGGAAAAAGTTATTTAATCTCTTTGCATAATCCATTTCCTCATTCATAAAATGGAATTAATTATAACATGCGGTTGTTCTACAAACTAAATGAGTTACCATATTTAAAGTATTTAGCTATGCCCACAACTAGTATATGAACAATCCATGTAGCTAATATAGTGACCCTAAACCTAATCTTATTTCTTTCTACTATACACTAACAAAAATTTATTTATTGGGGGGTGGTACCTGTGGTTCATTGAGTAGTTTGCCAGCTCCATATAGCTAGGGTGGCAGGTTCAAACCAAGCCCCAGCCAAACTGCCACAAAAAATAGCCGGGCATTGTGGTGGGCACCTGTAGTCCCAGCTACTTGGGAGGCTAAGGCAAGAGAATTGCCTAAGTCCAAGAGCTGGAGGTTGCTGTGAGCTGTGATCCCACAGCACTCTACTAAGGGCAACAAAGTGAGACTCTGTCTCTTAAAAATATATATATATATATTTATTGGCTTCCTCACTGGAACCATATAGCCCATTTATATGCCTTCATACCAATTCCTTCTCTTTTACTACAACTTTCCCTGGTGTATCTTTCTCCTACTCATCTTCAAAATACAACTCAATCCTTACCTCCTCCACAAAGCTCTTTATGGGTGACTTCAGCCTCTCCTAGAGAAACTCTAGACTATATTCACAGATGAAATCACCATCATGTAAGCATTTTCACATAGTCATTTCTCTTTTTTATCCAGTGGATTTGACATTAGGAAGGAGAATGAACTTTTTACCCAGAAAGAAAAATTTGAAGTCCAACTTGGTGTCACTATCCAACTGCAGAATTTGGGGGAATTGTAAGACTTGTCTGATTCTCAGTTTTTCTGCCTACATTAAAATAATGCTATCAGTATGACAGATCCATAAAAGGCTTATTATGACAGCACGAACACATTCCTTTCTCAAAACAATTACAGAATTCTTCAGATTGGAAACCATGTGTTGTATTTTTGTGCTCGATCCCTTAGAGCGAACAGTATAAACAGAGAAGTGCTCAATAAAAATGTATTGGCTTGATGCTGTTTCTTAAACAGGGCAGTGGAACGTAACGTGTTTGTCCAGCACTCTTCTAACCATGCAGCTCTTACACTGACTGCTCTCTATCTCAGAATGCACCCTTACTGTGCTGCTGAGAAGCCCTGTAATCTCCTTACAATACATAATCCCCACAGACTGCAGTAATTATAACTGACTTCAAGGGACTTACACAGTAGAGTCTGTTTCTAAATGAAGAAAAACTTCTGAAGTATTTCTAACTTAAAACATCTCTATTATTATTTGGAAGTTACACTGGCAGATTACAAAAAGCAATCCAAATAAATAAGGGTGTGATTAAAAGGCATTTCAGAAAAGGCTATGTAATAGGCAAGAAAACACTAAGAGAATGTTTACTACTAGTAGACGGCTACTTTGCATTATGAATATTTACTGTCTTTTCATGTCAGTTTGGCATTATGAGCATTTGGATTGGATTTTAGTAGAAACTTCTTTTACTTCACTTATCATTTTATTTGTATAGATTTAGGTAGTACAACTGCATTTCAGCACATGGATATATTCCATAGTGGTTAAATCTAGGTTTTATGTGTAACCCTCACCCATTAGTGTATATGGTACAATAGGTCATTTTTCCTCCCACACTCCCACCCTACTGAGTCCCCAACGTCTATTATTACCTTCTGTGTCCCTATGTACTCATTATTTAGCTCCAACTAGTGAGAATGTGTACCATTTGACTATTTCTGGGCTATTTCAACTAAGATAATGGCCTCTAGGTTCATCTGTGTTGTTGCAAAAGACATGATTTCATTCTTTTTATGCCTGAGTAATATTTCATGATATAGGAATATCATGGAATTGTTTCTGTATCCAATAATTGCTTGGTTAATTAGGTTAATGCCAGATCTCTGCTATTGCAAATGGTGCTGTGATGAACATAAAGGACAGTTATCTTTTAGACAGAATCATGAATTTTCTTTTGGGAAGATACTCAGTAGTCGGATTGCTGGATTGAATGATAGGTCGATTTTTAGTCTTTGAGAAATCTCTATACTGTGTTCCATACAGATTTATGAATTTACATCCCCACCAACAGTGTATTAGTGTTCCCTTTTCTCTACTGTCTTACCAACATTCATTGCTTTTGTCTTTTTCGTAATGGCAATTTTGACTAGTATAAGGCGGTATCTTACTGTGGCTTCAATTTATTTCCCTGATGATGTTAATCTACTTATTTCAAGTTTGTTGGCTATCTGTATACCTTTTTCTGAAGCATTTCTGTTCATGTCCATTGCTCCCCTTTTAATGGGATTTATTTTTTTCCCGTTGCATTGAGTTCCTTATCTATATAGATGGTGAATATTAGTCTTTCACCAGATGCATAATTCATGAATATTTTCTCTCATTCTGTACATATTTATTCCATTAATTATTTCTTTTGCTGTGTAGAGGTGTTTTAGTTTAATTAAGTCCCATTTGTCTATTTTTGTTGTTGCTGCATTTGTTTTAGAGGCATAAATATTTTGCCTAAGTCAATGACCAGAATGTTTTTCCTAGGTTTTCTTCTAAAATGTTTATAGGTTAGAGACTAATACTTAGGTTTTTACTACATCTGGAGTACATTATCATCTGTGGTGAGAGATATGGGTCCAGTTTCATTCTTCTCTTTGTAACTATCCTGTATCTCCAGCACCGATTATTGAACAGGTTGTTCTCTTCTCTTCTCAGGGTACTTTTTTTTTTTCTTTTCTTTCCTTTTTCTTTTTTTTCTGTCAAAGATCAATTGGATGTCTGCATGTGGCTTTATTTCTGGGCTCTGGTAAAAAAAAAAAAACTTTTCAATAACAAAATTTTTAAAGATTTCAGTTTGACACACAGTCAAAGGGAAACTAAAGAATTTCTTAATATGAGTTTTTTTTTAATTTTTATTAAATCATAATTGTGTACATTGATGCAATCATGGGGCACAATGTGCTGACTTCATATACAATCTGTAATACTTTCATTGAACTATTTAACATAGCCTTCATGGCCTTTTAATCACTATATGAAGACATTTATATTCTACATTTAGTAATTTTCACTTGTACCCTTGTAAGGTGCACCGTAAGTGTGATCCCACCAATCACCCTCCCTCCACCCATCCTCCCCCCTCCCCTCACCTCCCTTGCCCCCCTCCCCATAATTGGAATATTTTTTATTGCTGCTTCAATTTTGGTGCTTGATATTGAAAAAGGTCTGTTTATGATTTCTATTTCTTCCTTATTTATCTAAAAGAAGTTGTTATTCCAAGAATTTTCCCATTTTCTCCACATATTTCAAGTTTATGAGCATAGAGATTTTTATAGTATTCTGAGATCATGTTTTGTATTTCTGTGATATTGGTTGTGACTTCTGTTTTCTTTCTTTTCTTTTTTTCTTTCTTTTTTTTTTTTTTTTTTTGTTGGTTCTTGAGACAGAATCTTGGTTACTCTGGGTAGAGTGGTGCTGTGGCATCATCATAGCTCACAGCAACCTCAAACTCTTGGACTCAAGTGATCCTCTTGCCTCAGCCTCCTGAGTAGCTGGCACTGTGTAAGAGCCCACCACAACACCTGACTAGTTTTTCTATTTTTAGTAGAAATGTGGTCTTGCTCTTGTTCAGCCTGGTCTCATGCGTTGCATGTCTGGTATTTGTTACTTCTTTTTTTTAGATTTTGAACATTGTGAATTTTAACCTATTGGGTGTCATAAATAGTACTGAAGTTTATTCTGGGATGTAGTTAAGTTACATGGAAAAAGTGTGAAATTTGGGGAGTTTCCTTTGATGGGATTGGAGAATTGTTCATTCTAGGGCAAATTTCTCTGTAGAACTAAGATGAATTCCTTCTAAGTACCCTATTCAATTACCATGAATTATGAGGTTTTCCAGTCTGGCTGGTAGAATAGATGGTGCTTCCAGCTCGGTACATGTGCCAGGCACTGTTATATATGATCCTTTGGGTGGATCTTTTTCAGCACCAGGTAGTTATCTTACATATATGCCTTTAGCTATATACTTGAGAGTAAGCCTCTGTTTCCATAGTTTCCCTTGTATGAAATCCTTTTTTTCTCCAAGAATCCAATCTGAAAACTCTAGCTGCCTTATTCTCTCTGGATTATCAGCTTCTCCCCACATAGGGAGTCTATTGGACTTTGATTGGCTCCCACTTTTTGAACAGGGGACTGGAAACTTTCTTAAGCACAGAAGCTTGATAATCATAGGACTTATCTTGCTTATTTCTTATCTATTGAGTAAATCTGTCCTTTTTTGTCTCATATCCAGTGTTTTGAAAATTGTTTCATACAGACTGTTCAACATGATTTTTGATTGCTTCAAGCAGAAGGGTTAATCTTGTCCTTATTAATCCACATTGGACAAAAAGAGAAGTCTAGAACTCACAATTTTTTAAATATATATGTAATTTCCTAGCTCTGTTTAAGATGCTTAAAAGAATGCCTTCCTAATAATAATAAGAAACTTAGTACCCATATTTTTGTTTCTACTATAATTTCTTACTAAAAGAATCAGGGTGGTTTGGTGAAATGGTTGATTCTGGGACTTGGTTTGGGAAATAACAAGGTTTTCCTGAGACATTCTTATTTCAGAAAGCAAGAGTTCAAAGACTATTAGGATATGTCAGCTGGAGCTTCCACAACCCAAATAACTATTGGAAGTGATAAGTATATAAAAATTTTACTTGAAAATTAGTAAACATGTGAAAATGATAAGTATTCAACTTTAAAGAGTAATTACAGTGTTGTCCTAGGTGATAAAAGAAAACTCTTCTTTATAGAAAAATACCAACAATAAACAGGGAAAATGACATATTTGGAAAGAATATTCACCATTTTACAATGCTGCAATGAAATTATTGATTGTGATGATAAGTATCAAATGTACTAAAACCAAGAGATGGTTTTAACCAGTTAGCTTTCTCATTGTAAGGATAAAACAAAACCATTACAATGGAAAAAATTGACTCTTGCCATCTTAAACAAGTGTCTAAACTTGGCATCACCAATAATAGGACAGTCACATTTTATATGCTACCTGATATAATGCTACATAAAATGGATGGCATTCTCTGTAAGTTATTTTATTGAACATGTTTAAACTGAAGCTAATTATTTCTTTGAACCAAACTTCCAGTTTATATGCATAGAGGAAATAAAAGAAACAAGATAAATGAAGTCAGATGGAAACAATCAAGCAAGCAAATTCAGATTGTAGGAGTTCTACAAGATGACTGGACTAATCTCTTAAAATCAAAAGTATCGGACTGTTCTCAATTAAGGGGAAATAAACAGATAGAACAACCAAATATGATGTGTAAACCCTAACTGAATTTTTACTGAATTTTCAGTAAAAAAAAGCTAAGTAAGATATTTTGTAGAAAATTGTGGGGTATTTAAATATGGAGCAATGTTATGTTATATTTGGGATTTATGTTTAATTCTCTCTCAGGCAAGAATATTATGGTTATACAGGAAAATGTTCTTCTGAAGAAATACAGGGACATCTTTATTCTTAGGAGTGTTATGATGTCTGAATGTCACTTTGAAACAGCAAATTGTTAACAGTTATTCCATCTAGATCCTTGACCTGGAATGTATTTTATTTCATCCTTTTCTGTACATTCAAAAGTTTTCCTAACACAATGCTTGGTGCAGGAGAGAACATAATATACCAAATATTTTAATACCTAGAAGATTATCCTAAGAAATTAATGATGAGCGATGGCAAAAACAGTAACTATTTAGCTCTATATTCTCAAAAGGAAAAGGCTAGTCCCAATAGAACTTTTCTTGTCAGGTTAATTCTAAAATATAAGGAAAGAAGGGAGAAAAGACTTGTGATTCAAGATATAAAGCTTATTAAACTTTTTTTAAAATCTGGAAAGTACAGAGTATGGGTGGATTGTTGACTAATAAAGTAGAAAGCTCATGAGAGAAAGTATGTATTAATGAAATTTTTAAATACAGGTGGCATGAAAAATTACTGGAGAGAAGAAAAACTACTTAGTAAATGGACTGGAATGGCTATAATTAACATGGCAGAAAAATTAATTTGATCCTGCATCTCAAACCATAGCTAGGAATCAATTCCAGATAACCTAAATGTTGAAAAATGTTGTGAAGAGAAGAAAAGGGTCAATAGTTGGAGAACATTGGGTTGGGAGATTTGTTTTTGTTTTACGGATGAGGGAAACTTGAAAAGATTCAGAAAAGCATTCAGTAAAGGGGAAAATAATAGAAAAGAAAAGGAGTATCCCCAAGAAAACAGATGGCAATTGGGCAAACAGCATAAAACTACCATAGAGTACATGTTCAGTAATTCTTAAAAGAATGTACCAACAAATAAATGAAAAGGAATTTAGTTTTAGTGCAGATGGAATACGCAGGAATTGCTTCATGTCAGTAACCTTTTTTTGTTGTTGTTTGTTTTTTCACTGACAGGTGTGAACATGGAGTAGCAGGTGCAGCTACTGCTCTGGTTACCCCTTTTATAACTTTGTACTTCTGGCTTCAGAAACAGGCCATAAGCTAGGACAGATAACCCACTGTGGCTAAAATCAAATATAAACTCTCCAAACTTAAAGGGCACAGGAAGTGTGCAGATGTAAAAAAAGTATGTATTATAACCCGACAGAAAGAAGGCTACTTGAGAGGGAATTCTCTAATGAGTCATCATTTGCTTCCTTGCTTGTTGTTGACATTATTGTCCTTTTTCTTAACCATGGCGCCCGTATGCTACCTTGAAGGAAAGTGATTTCAGGCGGTCTTAAACGGCAAAAAATCTGTTACATACACATAATGGAATAGTATTCAGCCATAGGAAAGGATAAAGTCCTGTCCTTTGCAGAAATATGGATGGAACTGGAGGTCACTGTGTTAAGTGAAATAAGCCAGGCAGAGAGAGACCAATATCATATGTTCTGATTCCTGTGTCAGAGTTAAGGAAGTTGATCTCATGGAGATAAAGAGTAGAATGATAAGTACCAGAGGAAGTTGATCTCATGGAGGTTTAACTATAGGTTTGGGAAGTGTAAGGAGGGAATAAAGACAGGTAGGCTAATGGGTACAAACAGGTAGTTGGATAGAAGGAATAAGTTCTAATGTTTGATATCATACTATGGTGACTATAGTTAACAACATATTGTACATTTCAAAAGAGCTAGAAGAGAAGATTGCCCAAGCAAAGAAATGCTAAATGTTCAAGGTGATGGATATCCTAAATACCCTGATTTGATTCTTGTACAGGGTCTGGCAGAAGTTATACCCTTTTGTGCTTGAGTGTGATATTGTTATGTTACAGGATTACATGCACAAATAATGGCACAAATAATGCTTCTCCTTATGAGTTGGAAATCTATACCAATCTTTTACTACAAAATCATAAACATGTAATTCTGTAATATCACAATACCACACTCAAGCACCAAAAGGCTTTACCTCTGCTAGACTCTGTACATTCTATGTATGTATCAAAAGATCACACGTACCCCATAAATATGTACAAATATTATGCAAAATCCTACCATGTCTGAGAAGTACACTAAAACAAAACACAATAAAATGATTTTTAAAAAGACAGAAAGGAAAAAAAATATGGCATGTATTACACAAGCCAGCAGCAGGAAGAGTCTAGTTCTAGAACTAAACCATTGGGGCTTATGTTCTGATACTAACTGTGAAACCTTGCACAAATTATTCAGTTTCTGAAGGTTCAACTTCCACTTCTATTAAGTAAAGATTCTATTAGATAAGATTCTTTGGTTTCACATTGTGTAGAAACTGACTCTGGTTAACATGAGAACAGAAAGTCACTGGGAAGAAATGGGGCAACCCAGGAATCAGAAGGAAAGCTATAGAACTCACCACAGGAAGAGCAGAAACCAGGGTAGCCCCAAAGATGCAACAAGCAGACAAGGATGGTTGGTTTTTCAGGAATCCTGGCCCATGGAATGCCAATGCTTAGATGTTCGTATCTTAATGGCCTAATTTGGGGGTTTTTGTGTATCCTTCAGCTAGAGGAACAGACAGCATTTTGATCTATGGTTCCATCAAACTGTGAGTGAATGTCATTAGGAAAAGGATGGAAGAAGTTTCTACATGAAACTACATGTACAACAAGTGTACATCTGCCCCAAGTCTGGGGCTATCTGAAATGTGCACATCTATTCCTATACATAAACCTTCAATACTGCTTTGACCTAATGTAAGTATTCCATGAACAATGAAAATATGTTCATCTCTCTAAAGACGAACTCAAACTGCATCCATTTCCAAGGCCCAAATCTCTGCATAACGTGTTTATCCTGCGATTCTGCTGTCAACCTGTCTTGGGAGTTTGCAAACTATGAATTAAGGAAAGTCACACAACAAAAAATAATCCTGGCTTTCTTTCATAGAACAGAGTGTTTGCTTTAGCACTGATCTTGTGTTCCAGAGATTCTCAATGGACAGATAAGGAAAATGAGAGGCGGAATAGCTGTGTACTTTATCCAATGCAACTAATGACTAAGTAGCCAACCCAGTGTCTGAATCTGGTTTTTTCCAACTCTAGAGAGATCTTTTTATATTCCATTTCTGGAAAGTTAGAAAAACAGGAAGTAAATGCCCTCCTTGGAGAACTCTAATAGAAATAAAAATTTTAAGGCATGAAAATAGAGCTCTGAGGAGAGGTTTAGGCCCTAGGAAGTGGAGGGTAGAAGACTTAGGATTATAGAAATGTGAGCATATTTATCTAATGGAAAGAGGAAGATAAATAAGACCTTCCTATATTTAAAATTATTTCATAGTAATGAAATACATTATATTTATTGATGACTATTCCTTCAACTATCTCTGTGGCAAGGGCAGTTGTTTGGATTGTTTTTTAGTACAGGCTTCGACTGACATAAGTTGGTAGGTCATATGAATATCTGATTACCCAACTATTGCTTTTTTTTAAACTTGATAATCATAAAGTAAAAACATCCTCAATTAGAGGTAGAATAGCATTGAAATTGAATTTAGGACAGTGATTTTTAACCAGTGTGCCACAGTATACCTGTGTGCTGTGAAAATTAGGTGTGCCATGAAAATTTTTTTTTATTTTTTATTTTTTTATTGTTTCCGGTTAATTTTAGGGTACAAAGAATTAGGTTACAATGTGTTCACTTTTTAGGTAGAGTTCCTTTTATAATTACGTCCTGCCCACAAAAGGTGTGCCATAGACCTTAACATTATGTGCTGTGAAAATTTTTAAAGATCATTATTTAAATTATTTTCAAAAGATTTCAAAGCAGATTAAGTATAACCTTTTTTTAATTCTTTTTTTGGTCAACATAATTTAAGTGTGCCATGGAGGTTTAACTACAGGTTCAAGTGTGCCGTGAGATAAGAAAGGTTGAAAAACACTGATTTAGGGGGAAAATTAATATCTCACCTTATATCAAATAACAAAATAAATTCAAAATACATGAAATGTTGACAGTTTTAAAAATAAGAACCACGGTGGGGGGGGGGACTTAGAAGAAAACATAGAAAATAAATAGGAATGGCAAAGAGACCATGAAATGTCTCTGCTGACTGGAGGACGAGCATTTTCAGGTGTTGTTCAAGCTTTTATGGTTTGGAGTGAGTGGTTTTTAGATGATGGTGCTGCCGCATTCAGTGTCCAACACCCTGACTTCTCTTGAAGTCTTCTAAGAGAACATTCCCTACCCTCACTTCTTTATACCTAGCAGAGAACTGCACCAGACTTTTTATACTGCTGAGATTTATTCCCAATTTAAATCTTGGAAACCGCACACAGGCACAATTATTTCGGTCAATCAGGAGAAAGCTTATTCTGTTTCAAAACAAGTCATGCAAGGAAAGATTTAAGGAATTTCATTTTAGCCTGAAGATGTGAAATTTAAACTTCCACTAAAGGACGCTTGGGAAAAATGTTTAGAGAAAGTCATGGTGTTGGCTAAACCCTTACTGAGTGACTTATTCTGATGTCAGGTATGTGGTAAGAGACTCGCATTTGGCACCATCTAGGTTCTCACAGTCTCAAATAACAAGCTGATCATATTCAGATTTATTTTCCTTTAAGTGTTTAGATTGTGTTCTTCTGTTGACGTGGTATGTATTTTTTCAACTTACACTTCCAAAATTTATCTGTGGGTAAGCACAGAAGGCCACAGAGAATATTTTTTCTTTGTTTTTAAGTTTTGGTCAGAGTGTTTGGAACTAAAAACATTCCAAAAAAAGCAAACTACAGATCTAAGCTAATGAGTGTACTGTTGCTGCTGCTAGTGAATTCAAATCTTTGCGTGTATCTCTGACTGTAATTTTTAAACTTATGATTATATGGTGTCAAACAATGAGAGAGCTTTTGCCAAGCAAAACAAACTAAGGGATGATGTCACAGTCAGGAGTGTTGCCAATCAATTAAATGAGCTCTAAACAGTAAGAGATAAGTTTTAAATGGGAATAGTCACAGTTGGTAGAATCTGAAGAATACTGGTAAATAGATAAACGCTGTCACATGGCTATCGCAATCCGGATGGCTTAGTCTTACCTAAAGATGAAATTCAACTTGTCTTTGTCGATAGAAATTAGGTCTCCATTGCATTGCTCAGAGAATATTCTCAGGAATATTTCAAAGCAATAGATCCAAGTACACCTGAGCATCACTGAAGAAAGGGACCCAGCAGAATGTAAAAAAGAAAGTAGATGGTTTTATCAGAAGTTGTTTCACTAAAGTAAAACAGCATAGCAGACTTCCTTTTCGTCTTGATATACAGCAAAAGTTTGGGTTATGGAAACTATCCATGAATTACATAAGATGGAAAATTAAGTCAAAATTTGATATATCAATAAGGGCACTGCTGAGTTTTAGGAAATATGGTACTACATGTTTGGATTTGGGCACTCAATGCTACAGAGATTCTGGTCAAGGACAGAGAATATATAGCAAAACAGGGGTGATTTTAAGGATTGATAGCTGGATTGAGAAAATAAAGAGAAGTTAGACTCTGCCTGATTGATTCATAATTCAGGAGGGATGTGGGTCGTAACATATGAACATTTTTTAAAGTTTCCTGTGTCTATGAAGGAAAAAGACTTAGTGCTTTTAAAAAGCAATAAATTCATTGGTAACTGGGATAAACTTTGTGACAAAGTAATTGTTTGTTTTATTTGGGAGTCACACTGCTCCTACAACAGAGAAACTGGAAAGGTTAAACCAAATACGAGCTAAGTGGAACACATTTTATAAAAGGACAAGATGGTGGTGTCTAAGGCACCATCTGCTCGCAGGTAAGGGACTATGAAACCTGGGTGTATTTTACAGCAATTTTCACATGAACCCCTGGGCAGTATGAAGTTTAGAGGATGTAAAGTAACCGCATAAAATTCTTTCTCACCATCACCACATACGTAAAAAGGGAAGTATAGACTTTTCTCTGCCCAATCATGGGAAGGTTTCCAAAGAAGGCGTGAGCCAGGAGTGAATGTGGGTGAATGTACAAGGAATCTGTAAGGCAGGAAAGGCTTCTTACAAACCTAAGGCTTTGGTCGCTTGTGCTTTGCAGCAATATTTTTGTGGCCACTTCCACTTAGTACTTGAATCTCTGAATTTCCTGGAGATGGTGAGGTCTCTTGTTAATACCTTATTTTTAGATGATTGTCAGTATTTATCACAGCTCAGTTTACAATTGCCAAACTGTGGAAACAACCTAAATGCCCACCAATCCAGGAATGGTTAAACAAGCTATGGTATATGTATACCATAGAGTACTATTCAGCCACTAAAAAAAAGACGGCGACTTTACATCTTTTGTACTAACCTGGATGGAGTTGAAACACATTCTTCTCAATAAAGCATCACAAGAATGGAGAAGCAAGAATCCTATGTACTCAATTCTGATATGAGGGCAATTGATGCTAGTACATGGTGGGAGGGTCACGGTGTTTGACACACCTTTTAGGGTCAGTACACAATCAAAAGAGGGACTTTACCTAACAAATGTCAGCAGTGTAACCTGGTACGTTGTACCCTCAATGATTCCCCAACTAAAAAAAAAATTCATCTGCTTATCTGCTTGTCAGGTTGTATGCCTAAGTAGCAGTGGACAGATTTCTCAGTATTTCTTGAATTTATTTGTCCCAGTGGTAGTATCAAAGGGTCTTAGAAAAAACTTTAGAGCCACTCAGATTTTGTATCCAGTCCTGTTTTTATCTTCTTGGTTTTTTCTTGATTCCTTGGGTATAAGAATCTTGGGTTACTAGTATGTCCAACTTACCATGATATTTTCTTACCTTCTCTTGGGATCTTTGAACGGGAAGACTTTTAATTTTTTTTTCTGTATTGTCCAGACCCCAATATGCAGAATTATTGCAATAATCTCCATGCGAATCAGATAAAAATAGCCTAGATTTACCAAAGTACCTAGAGTGAGAATTATCTAAATACACAACAAAAAATGCTTTAGGGAGGTAGGCAAATAGGAGATGTGTAGTCTTTCTATAGTGTAATATGAAGAAAGAAATATTAGTTCAAATTAAAGAACTTAAAATTTCACAGGTCGGGGTGGAGACCGACATATGACATTTTCGATGTAAACTAGGGAGCGATGAGATCCTACTGTCTCTTAGACTATGATCAGGGAATGACTAAAGGAGTGACAAGGTGGTAAGCAACAGCTCACATTGTTAAGGTCACCTTTCTCGGCACCCTTAGCTTATACACCCGCAGCCTTCGTTACTAGAGAAATGAGACTAGCTATGAGTGAAAACCAACATTCTATCTTCAGTGTTTCTGAAGGTGATCTGACTTTCTCCTCTTGCCCCTTTATACCTTTCCACTCTTCTGATTTTGCTGTTATAGTTATTAGAATGATGTATAAACAACTATTTTTGGTTTTTCCCTCATTTTTATCATTATCGTTACAGTCTTGTGTCATCTACAGACTCCTGGGAATATGTATTTTCTCATCACTTCTGTCTTAATATATCCCATGGAGAATTTACCTTCATCCCCGAGGCTCCCACTGTTCCAAATTTCATGACTCTAGCTTTCACAAAACCTCCCGGTGTCTGTCACCCAGACTTCACATCCTTTTGCAATCTTTGATTCTTTCTTCCCCTTAATTTATCTATGTACTGATATGTGCTAATTACTATATTTATCCAAGAAACCATCATTCTTGTTCAAATTGCCACCAGCTCTCCCTTGGACTGCTGTAATTACCTTTTCTTAGCTAGAGTAATCTTCTAAAAATTTTAGCAATACCAGGGCATTGGCCAGTACCCAGTGTTTTCCCACCACACTGGGAATCATTTATTAGCACCTAGATGATGTGACCCTTGCTGTGTCTCCAACTCCAGTTAAACTTATTCTTTGCTCACAAATTCAGTCTACACTGGCTTGCTTTCTCTTTCACCACCGCACTAAATGTGTTCCCTGTGAGGCCTTTGCACTAGCCATTCCCTCTGGCTGTATTGTTTGTCCGGATCCTCTTTAGTTGAGTGACTTTTTATGTCACTCAAGTCTCAGTTGAAATGTCCTGTTAACTGCTCAGAGAGGGCTTCCCTGAACACCATCTTCCCCTCAGCTTTTCCTTATGACTATCCAGCTTTCTAAAGTACCAGGAAAAAGTACCGGAAACAAACATCTCACAGAGCCAAGCATAGCTCTTGCATTGAGGATACAGGAAATTAATGTAATAAAATGTTATCACTGGAAATGTTATCTGTTATCCATGTAACATTGTTGCTTGATCTGTAACCCAATGCAACCATTGGCTCCCTCTCAGACTTCTCTCTGACACTATTCTAACAGACTTAACTTTGAACTTAACTTCTCCCTTCAGAAATACAGCATCATGAGTGTGTTCTATCATAGGCAAGGAATTGTTATGTCTCTTCAAGTCCGCTTTATTGGAGATCTGATGCCTTTATTCTGTGTCACTTTTGAGTATCGATTCCTGTGTTTAATTATGAAACTGATTGATTTGCCTATTATTTGCTTAAGCTTTTCAGTCTTGACTTAACTAGACAATTAATGTTCTATCTTAGATTTATCTACATTCACCATATCACTCAACATGGAATAAACAAATGATAAATTCTTTTCAGTTTGGCTTTTCAACATTACCTTCCTATAATTATTATGGTCTCTAAATATGACTATTGGGAAAAATTATATTGTTTCTTTGTCTGTTGTTTTCTTTCCACAAAGTAGTAAAGAAAAAGAAAATGTGCCTTGGAAATAAAATTCACTTATACTTTTCACCAAAGGAGAATAAGCAACTGACTCTGAAGGACAAGGTTGATGGTTTTATGTTACTTTCCAGCAGTAAACAAAGTGAGAATGCTAATTAGAAAACTTTTAAAAATAGTTTATTGAAGTGAAAATGTATCTTAAATTTAATTTTTGTTTTATATGTTTCTTTGGAGTAAAGATGGCTGAAATTTAATTATCTTCCATTTTCAATAAGCTCCGAATAACATAAATCCTACCCAGGTTGTAATTAATTTCTCTGAGGAAACTCTCTTCTTTACATTTCATTTCCTGAGCCCTGCTTGGCAATCTAATTTGGTTTTATCCTGAGTACTATTTTCAAAATTGATCTAATTGCAAATGTTGGCGACCACTTGAATGTGGAAACTTACTACCCATGATGTGCTTTTGTTCATAAAATAATATATATTGAATAAAGTTTACCTAATATGCTCAAATGTGTACTTGATATATTGCCTCATGTTCAATATATAATAGTAAATCAATAAAACAATTGTCATTTACTGGGGGAAGTATTACATTTTGGGGACAGGACTAAAAACTTTACTTACATTTAAGTATAGTATGGCACAGTTATCATGACCCCTATTTTGTATATGGAAAGCTGAGGCTTAGAGAGCTTACCAAACATATCTGAGTAAGCGGCAGAGAGAGAATTCAAATAGGATTATTTTTGTCTATAATGCCTCTGGCCTTAATTTCTTCTCTATGTCAAATTTCATCCATAATATGGCCAAGAAGACTTACACTCATATCCTTTACCACAGTCAGCAGGTAGGGGAAGACTGAATGATGGGCAGACTCCACTGGCATGGGTGGACAGGTTGGCAGGTGATCACCTGGGGTGATTTCTAAGCTTTTATTTATGCCCTGTTGGGATAGAAAATAGTATTTGAAGTCACAAGGTCTGGGCTTAAAACTTGGATGTCCTACAGTGCTCTCAATGCCTGGGGGATGTAACTACACGGACAAGATGCCCAGGGTGCCAGGAACACCTGCAGTGGAGTGCTAGTTCACAAGCACACCTGTGGCATCTTCCAGGGACAATGAAGAACACCCAAGAGGAATTTTAAGCATACTCAGAGGTTCTGTCAGAGAAGCAGGAACAAAAGACAAAATTCACTGAATGATGGTTATTATTTATCCACATACACTGTGATCTGTGGAGACCAGATTATAAGATAATACACTAGTAATATTATTCTGTCAAGAGTTGTGTTTACTTTCCTCCCATTCTTGACTCCCCTCTCCACTACTAGAATGCTCAAGGTTTCCTTGTGTCTCAGAATGAAGATCAGGAATCACACCAGAACTAGCCAAAGAGTCTTGAAGTATAATTTTCAAAAACTTAAAGTTACCACTTGCACACAAATAAATGAGTGTCTAAGATTTTATTAGTTATGAAGAAATAGGATGATAATATGCAGATATGGGCTCAGTTGTGTCTCTCCCCCCAAATTTAACATAGAGGCCCTAACCCCCAGAACATACCTATATTTGGTGATACAGTCTTTAAAGGGATGATTAAATTAAAATGAGCCTTAGTAAGTCTGGCTGGTTTCCTTATAAGTAAAGGAAGTCTGGACAGATGGACGTATCAGAGTTTGTGCACACAGAAGAAAGACTATGTATGAACAAGTAAAAAGGCTTCCCGCTGCAAGTCAGGGAGACAGACTTCAGGAGAAACCAACCTGTCAACACGTTGCTCTGGGACTTCTAGCCTCTCAAACTATGTGAAATAAATTTTAGTTGTCTAAGCCACCCAGTCTATGGTGTTCACATGTCAAGTTCAAAGAAAATTTGAGAAGCTGAGAATTTATAGGCAACTTAAGGAATATTTCTTGGTTGGATATAAAGCTAGTTATACCCTTCCAGAGAATAAAACATAACTTCAGATTTATCATTTCTTTTTCTTTATTGATTATTCATTTCTATAAGACAAAATTATCTGAATGTCTACCAATCAAAAATATACCAATTGAAATGCAACTTCACTAAATTTGAAATCTTAAATCCATAGTAAATTGTGAGTCAAAGAATGTTCATTGCCTAAATAATTAAATAATATTTAGAACACCTGTTAATATCCTTCTATGACATTGAAAGAATACCTCCTAAGTTTTAACAATTTTTCAGGTCAGGAGAAATTTGTTCTTCCTTTTGATCTAAGAATAGGCACTCCAGTCTACATCTACAGTCCAAGGAAATGTTTTTCTTAATTTTCAGTTTAAAAGTGTGACTTTATCATAGCCTGACCTAACATTGTCTTTCAGAGTTTGGGTTATTCAGCTCTGTGTGCAAAATCAGCAATCCAACTAGAGAGTCCAAACTTAATCTGGGTTCTCTCTCAGATGTCACTAATAGCACAGAATACAGTGATGAGATTGATATGTTATCTTTCTACAGTTTTTTAGGTCTATGTTTATGATCTCATGTGGGTAACTGCTTGGCTATTTGCCTTCTTCAGAACCATCCATAATAGTAACACAGCCTAATCTACCCCTGAGACAGGCAAGGGATAAAATTCTATATTGGAAATAACGTCTTGAGATGCTACAGTTAATTGACACCAACAAACAGAATTTAATTTTCCCTTCATTGATCTAGAGATTTAGTGCAACTCCAATCAAACTTCCAATAGAATTTTTTGTGAAAATGGAAAAATTCATTCTAAATCTCATATGGAAATGAAAAGGGTCTGGAATAGTCTAACTGATATTTAAAAAGAGAAAAAAAGGTAGAGAGATCACACTATTCCCAGGTTAAGACTTACTAAAATATGACTATAGTAATATTTGCACATTGGTAGATTACTGGAACAGAATAGAGAACAGAGAAAGAGACATATTCAAATTTGGCTGATCAATCTTCAACAAAGACACAATGGCAATTCAATGATGGAAAGGATATTCTTTTTAATAAACAGTATAATTGTACACTCATATGCAAAAAAATAAAAAAACTTCAAATTCAACCTCATGCATTTTACAAAAATGAACTCAAATTGGATCAAAGATCTAAATAGAGAAGGTAAAACTATAAAACCTTCAGAAGAAAATATAAAGGAAAATCTTTGTAACCTGTGATTAAACAAAGAATTCTTAGACATTACACAAAATGCACAATCTGTTAAAGAAAACATTGATAAATTGGACTTTATCCAAATGTAAAGCATTTGTTCTGCAAAAGACATGTTGAGATAATGAAAAGATAAATTACAGACTGGGAGAAAACATGTAAATCACATATTTAACTGAGGAATTAATATTTAACAGAATATTAAAGAGCCCTCAATGCTCACCAGCCAGAACACAAACACCACAAATTAAAAATGGGCAAAAGGTTTGAATGTACACCTCACCAAAGAAGATATATTCATGGCAAATAAACACATAAAGAGTTCAACATCTTTATCAACTTGATAAATGCAAATTAACGCTACTATGAAATAACTCTCCTTGGACGCAGAGCAATCGAAACTTATGCATTGCTGCTGGGAATACAAAATGGTAAAGCCTCTTGAAAAACAATTTAGCAATTACTATAAAGTTAAACATGCACTTACCATATGATACAGCAATTCCCCTCCTAGGTATTTAGAGAAATGAAAACATACATTCACACAAAAACCTGTACATGAATGCTTAGAGTAACTCATACTTATACTCATACCAAAAAGCTGGAAACAACTTGGTTGTCCTTTAACAGCAGAATGGATAAACAAACCAAGGAGCATTGTGCAGTGCATACTACTCAGCAACAAAAAGAAATGAACTACTATACATCAGTTTAAATCTCAAAGGTATTATGCTGATTGAAAGAAGCCAGTCTTGGCTAGGCACAGTGGCTCATGCCTGTAATCCTAACACTCTGGGAGGCCCAGACAGGAGTTTGAGATCAGCCTGAGGAAGGGAGAGACCCTGTCTCTACTAAAAATGGATAAATTTGCTGGACATGATGGCATGTGCCTATGATGCCACCTATTCAGGAGGCTGAGACAGGAGGATCACTTGAGCCTAGGAGTTTGAGGTTGCTGTAAGTTAGTCATGGCACTCTAGCCTGGGCAACAGAGTGAAACTCTGTCAAGAAAGAGAGAGAAGAAAGAGAGAGAGAAAAGAAAAAAAGATAGAGAGCTAAGAAAAGAAAGAAAGAAAGAAAGAAAGAAAGAAAGAAAGAAAGAAAGAAAGAAAGAAAGAAAGAAAGAAAGAAAGAAAGAAAGAGACAAAGGAAGAGAAGGGGAAGGGAAGGGGTGGGGGAAGAAAGAAAGGAAGGAAGAAAGAAAAAAAGAAAGAAAGAAGCCAGTCTTAAATTGTATACATTAGACTTTTCTATTAATATGATGTTATTGAAAAGACAGGAGAGGGGAGAAAAGATGACCACAAAAGGGTATCGCAATGAGTCATTTGGGACAATGAAACAATTCTGCGTCCTGGTTGTGATGATGGTGACACAAACCTATACATGTGTTCATTCATATAAACCATATATGAAAAATGTGAAATTTATTGCATCTTAGTAACCAAGAATTCTTACAATGAGCACCCTCCCAGGCTCCTGTAGCAAAACGCTATTGCTGTCCTTGCCTCTATCGCCCTCCTGCCGTCCTCTTTAACAACCACCCTCACCCACTTCCTCTCCCGGCTCCTTACCGTGTCCTTCTCTGTCTCACTGAATTGTTCCCTGAGGACTCGCATGATCTCTGATCTCCCACCTGTGAGACCCTCACCAAGAATTCTGGCGCCCTCTGTCCTGCCACGTCTTGATTCATGTAACTCTTTCTCTATAACCCACTTTTTGGCACATATTCCAACACTTAGATTATTTAAAAAATGTTTCAGGTGCATATATTGCTCTGTCATGACCCCCCAATTTTTTTTTCTGCAAAAAGCATGCAGATAGAGAACAAACCCCAGACTTGCTGGAGCCAGAGTAATCAAAATGTTATGTCAAAAAAAGAGCCAATATTCTTTCAATGCGTGTGAGACATTGGGGAGGATAGCTTAGGACAAAATATGAAAGCACGTGGAATTCCGTTTGTTCACAAAATGATTAATCACTGAATTTGATTAGAGAGTACACATACACCCAACCACTCGTGTACACACACATGTGCACTAAGCATCGTGTAAACCCTGCCCATCTAAAATAGCTACTTGTGAGCATGTTAAAGTGTTTTTCTTTTTTTTATATTGAACATACTCATATAATTTTACTTTCATATCCCTTTTATATAACCCCCAAGAAGTTTTCTCTGGTCTCTCTTTCATTTTAATTATCTTGATAACCTGGGACCATTGACATTATTGCAATCAAGTTCTGAAAGAATCCAGGATATCTTGACCTTGGCAAAGTTGTCTATGTTTTTACTTCAGACATTCTATCTTCAGTCGGATTTGTCTCTGTGGTTTTCTCTGCTGAGGGTCCCCATTCCACCATCACTTAAAAAAAACTGATTGAGCACTTACCATGGGCCAGGTACTGTGTTAGACGTTCCACATTTATTTAGAGAATGGACGTTATTTAAATGGACGTTCTCCATTTATTTAGAGAATAAATGAGATGGACGTTGCCCCTGCAGTCGTAGGTCCACCAGCTAGTGACTGTATACAGACAAATGAGCCCGTATTCATACGAAGTCTACGTGGGACGTGCAAGTTGCAGATGAACATACAAGAGGTACCCAATGTAGTCAACGTAGGTCAAACTTCTCTGGAGGAAATAAGTTGGGCTGAGTTTTCAGAATAGAAAAGAGTTAGATAGACTATGGAAGATGGAAAATAATCGTTAGGAGAAAAATCTTGTGGCCACATTCCCTCCAGCAGTCTGGCATTCTGGTAACCAGACATTTTAGAAATACAACTTGTTCTCCTATAAAGCCTTCCCTTGCTTCTCGGAAGCACAGTCTTCTTCTGTCCTGTGAACTCAACCAAATATGTTACCTGCGTCTCTCTTTTGGCACTTCTGGGCTGGCCTCAGGGCATAGAACATCTGTTCATATGCATGATCTGGTCCAGACCATGAGCTCTAAGAGCCCTGGGTTTGAATTCTAGCTGTGTGATCTCATTATTTATTGACTCTGTAGTATTTTCTGTTTCTTCATCTGTAAAATGAGTAATAATTCCTAATTCACTAATGTGTTGCAAAGGTTATGTGAACTACTAAATACAATGGTGCATCTATTTAGAACAGTGCATGAGATACTGAGCATTAATATAAACATTACCCGTTACTAACAAATATGTGTTTCATAGCTTCCTGATTAAATTATAAACCTAAAAGACAAAATCAAGTTTTAATTTAAAAAAGGTAGGGGTTTACACATAAAATTTATTTTAATTATTTCAGTAACACTTGAGTTTGACATTATTTTTCTCTTGTTTCAGATATGTAGGCTGAGGGCTCAGAGATCTTAATTGCCTAAGGTTGCCAACAAATGAATAGGAGGATTTAATTCTCTGTCCTTTCGCTGTAAAGACTCTTTTATTTCCATGACATAATGAAATAGGAGAAGAAATAAACTGTGTCACCTGGGGGTTTTTTGGTTGCAAGCAACAGAAACAGAATTTAGCTAACTTAAGCCAAAGGTGATGACAAGGATATCTGGTAGCTTTCAGACTGATAGGAGGGACACAGGGCAAAGGCTGAGAAAGGAAGCTGAGAGTCCAGCAGCCCAAGCTGCTTAGGGAGTTACCACAGCCCCAGCCTGAAGTCTGCTATCACAGCCACCAACGCAGATTCTAAGCAATCCTGGCTTTTTAGTGACAATGCTGTAGCCTTATGTTGTAGTGAAGACTATTCCCCATAGAGCATGACCCACACTGGTGTGTCATGAGAGGATCTTAGGTGTGTCATAAAAATTTTAAAGATCATTAATTAAATTATTTTCAAAAGAAGTCCAAAGCACAGTCAGTATATTCTGGTATTTTTTTATTCTTTTTTTTTTTTTTGATCAACATAATTTAAGTGTGCCACAGAAGTTTAACTATAGGTTCAAGTGTGCTGTAAGATAAAAAAGGTTGAAAAACACTGGCCTAGAGGTTAGGTGTCAGGGAGACCAGGTGTCTGGCCTCTGGGGCCCCTGCCACTCCAAACTTAACAATGTCAGATTGCCCAGCACAGGGAGGAAGTTCTGCTGCGGGGAATCAAATGTCCACTGATCATCTTTAACCACCATCTTTGGAAACCTTACTAACTTTCCTCATGCTCCAAAGCAAAAATTATAGCACTTTTTAAAGAGAGGAAATGGGGAGGCCTGCTTTATCTGTCTGGCTGGCTGTGCCTGTGTTCTGAGCCAACTTGCCAGCTTAAGAGCAGAAAGGAAGATTCTGGTCCCACGTGTTGAATATATCTATGCAGATTTTTGGGAAACTGAGATGATACAGAACAAGCATAAAGGAGAGGAGGGGGCCGGGATTCTAGTTACTATGAAAGGAGCAAGGAGAAGGGCAAGTGTACACAACATGGGGAAGAAAAGGAAACAAACACAAATATTGTAAGTCTAGAAAATGATTCTAATGAAAGTTGAGAAAGTAAGACTCATTTTATCTAATACATGAGAATAAGAAAAATAAAACAGAAAATCAATATGTAGGCTCAGTGCCTGTAGCTCAGTGGCTAGGGTGCCAGCCGTATACACCAGAGCTGGCAGGTTCGAATCCAGCCTGGGCCTGCCAAACAACAATGACAACTACAACCAAAACATAGCCAGGCGTTGTGTTGGGTGCCTGTAGTCCCAGCTACTTGGGAGGCTGAGGCAAGAGAATCGCTTAAGACCAAGAGCCAAGAGTTGGAGGTTGCTATGAGCTATGACGCCTTGGCTCTCTACCCAGGATAATATAGTAAGGCTCTGTCTTGAAAAAAAAAAAAAAAAGAAAGAAAGAAAATCAATATGTAATAATGTTGCAGATTCTGAGTTAGAGATCAAAAAAGAGGGTAGGTACAAGAAGACCATAGGGGTACCCAAAGGAAGAGAGAGACTTGGGGGTACTGTGTCAGAAAGTTATTCTTAAAGGAAATTAAGAGTCCCAGCCACCACCACCACCTCTGCCCCCAATTTTAAAAGCTGTTCAGGCTTCATGTTTTCAAGCAAAACCACAAAATCCCACCTGGTTTACATGCGTCCTAAGACCTTTCATATTTCCTTTCAAGTATGAGTGTGTGGAGTGGGGTGACCCTCCTCTCACTGGGCCCATAGCTTCAGGGACAGAAACACAGGGAATAAAAAGAGCAGAGGAACAACCATTTAGCTGGCTGGAGTTGCAGAATTAAATACTGGAGACCAGTGAAATTTTTATCCACATGATCTATAATGAGCAGTATCTGTATTAGAAGGTATAATCAGGATTTTCTACACGTGAATTGGGGAAAATGCTCAAAATAATTTTAACTATCATTGACTGAGGATTTAACACCAACCATGACTCTATATGAACTCACTGAATTCTCACAGCATCTAAGAGGTAGTTATAATTACTCCCTCCATTATAAAGGTGAGGAAATGGAGGTTTGTGGGTTTAGGTAACTAGGACATGCTCATACACAAGCAAAGCAGGGACTCGAACTTGGATCTGCGGAATATGTTAGCAGGTGGCTAATTTCTGCTACAACTAACAGAATATTGATCAAAATTCTCTGAAATCCTAAAGCATATGTTGCCTACCATAACGGAGGATCTGCAGGGAGGGCTGTTCAGCAGCATAGCGATGGCATCAGGGACCACAGGTTTCCGCGTTTCTTACTCTGCCCTATGTGCTGGTGATAGTTCATGCTCCAGGGCACAGCTATAGCAGGGTCACCACATCTCATGAAGCTGTGAGCGCAATTGTTTAGGAGGAAGAGAGGAATATCCTTCATCAATCTTTTTTTATTACTAGGAGAACCTTTCCCCCAATGCTGCCAATAGGTTTCTCTGTAGGTGGCATTGAAAGGTACTAAGTCACGTGTCTGCCTAAATCCAGTCACCTTCCACGATTATGAACTTATCTATGATCAACTGAAGACAATCATGATTCACTGAGACTGTTAAAGGGGTCGCCTTCCCTTAGCCAGCAGAAAGAAGGGCGTGCACTGGGCAGAGGGGAGGTGGTGATGGCTGCTGGCAAGGCAGAAACCTTGTCTACCCCAAGTCCTACAACCAACTTCTTGTTCTAGGAACTAATTTAGTTCTAATATGGCTGATGGAAATGGAGGTGAGGAGACAAGAGGGGAGGGGAGAGGAGGGGAGACAAAATGTACTGGACACTTATTGAGGGGTTATGCCAGATTCCCCCTAGTTCCCCACACTCTCTTCCCATGATACTTTTATTATGCCCATTTTATAGAGGCCCATTTTAGTAAGGTCTTTAAATCATATAGCTTGGAATGTGATGACTGGAATTCAAATTGATTGATTAGAAAGTACATGCTCCTTAGCTCTTAGGAGAGAATGGTGGGAAGTTACCTTAAATAGAAGCACAAAAGAGACCAATATCAGAAGAAAACTGCCATCTTTTGGAAAACGTGTCCAATGACTTTTTGTATCTCCAACCCTCTCACCACCTAAAATGAAGCTAAATCATCATCCATTGAGTGTATGCACAGTCAGCAGTGAATTTGTCTGTTTTTACCTTTGGTATTGTGTAATTGAGTAAGAGGAAACTTTTGAGATCCCTCTACTGGATCCTTGCTTCCATGTCTCAAAGGCAATCATAGGCAGCCATGGTGGGAAACTAAAAAAAAATAAAAATAAAAAAAAAAGAAAGAAAGAAAAGAAAAACAACAACAGCAAAAAGTAAAAATAATAAAAATAAAAAGCCGCAGGCAGGAGTGGAACAAGGAACTCCAAGAGGGGCTTCTAATATTTCATTGTTATTGAAAATTACACTTCATAAAAAGTCTTGCTCATTTAAAGTTTGAAGGATGACAGAAAAATGGCTTTCCTACTTAGGTCTGCTAAATGTATGATAAATCAAAAAAGATGGAATAAGGAGAAACTTCAAGAAAAACAAAACAGAAAATCAGTGTGTCATATAAATAACACTTCATTAGTGCAGTGGTGCCTTACATAGCAGTCTAGAAAATTCCACAGAGTAATCATAGTATACAGTGCAGAAGAGAATAATTTACTATCGTTCGGGGTTTGTAATCCCTACCATGGAAAGGAGAATGTGTGCACATGACTCTTTAATGATCACAGACTTGCAGGCATAAATTCCTGCATGATGAGATGTGAATACATTTTATAAATTCATGTTTCTGGCGGGGAACAAAAAGTCAGGCTGTCTGGTTTGATTGGTGTGCCAAGCTAAGCCTATGACTGAGAGGCGTGGCTTTGAGACATGCCACGTCCATTCTGCATCATAGGAGAGGCCGTGCTTGGGGGTGGGTCGAGCCCGGTGGTTTAGTGTCTCCTCCTCAGGCACACATCGACGTGATCAACACACAGCTTTTGGTCAGAGCTCAGTGCCAAAGACCTGGCAGCATGCCACACCATCCCCAAACACTCTCAGCAATAACTCAAGTGTTTTCTGTACCAATAACTTTTTTTTTCTGTACTAAACTTTAGACACTTTAGCTTAATGTGGGTCCAAAGCAAAGTGAAGAATAGGAAAAATTAATAATGTTACACTCTACCCTCCAAGATCTTTTCTCCTTTCATGCCAGAGTTTCTTCTCTTCGTTCTATTGAATTCTCAAACTCTCTTTGATGAAATCTTCTCTGGAGTCAAGATCTGAAACTTATTAACACGGAAAGACAACAGCTTAAGTAGTACTTCTACCATAGGCATATTTTTTTTTTTCAACATGGATCAAATCCTTCAAGTAAGCAACATTTAGAAAAATTTTCAAATGAGTATTTCCTGGACAAAGATGCCTGGATGTTAGATGGGAAGTAGGGAATTCCCAGAGGCTGGATCGGACACTGGGAAGATGGCTATAGTTGAACCAGGAAACTATAAGAATCAGTGAGAACAGAACAAAGCCATAGAGCAAATCTAAAAGGGCGACAACTCAGATGTGAAGAAATAAGATTCCAGGTCAGATGCCAGGAACGTGAGCCTAGGGTTCCAGCACCAGCGGTCCGGGGAAGGTCTACAACACAGAGAACGCCAGAAACCTGCTGTTAGCAGTGCTGGGGCGGGTTGGGTTACGTCAGGGCTTCTTCACCTGGTGACAGTGACGGCCTAGGGGAGAGGACGTGTCCATAGACAGTCTTCAAGAGGTGCAGGAATATGCTGGACTGTTATTTAAAATGCTGCACAAAGAGAATTGAAGCTTTTATTAAATTCTCAAAGCAGTGTGAAAGCAAGACAGCAAAAGTCGCCTTAGAGGGCCCTTGGGATCCCACTGCAGGGGCAGCTGTCTGCTGCTGGTCTTGCGGGAACTCCTGGTTCTCTCCTCTGATTCCATCTTCTTTCTGCACCTGCAGCGGGACTGGTCATCCGCCGCATTCCCTTCTCCTGGCTAGTACCCCCACGGGGGGAAAGAGTGATCTTACTTGGTCAGAGCTATTATGAAACAGCATATCTCTCTCTCTCCGTCTCTCTCTCTCTTTCTCTGGTGACACAGGAATGATGCACCCTCCTCTGGAAGTGTGGGGCATCCCCAATTCCCGCATCTTTTCTCTGCTCTGTTGGCTAAACAGCCACTCAGCTGCATTCTCTCGTCTTGCAGACTCCTCAGGTGAGCCCGACACTACTCCAGTAGACATCCCGGGCTCCTGGGGACACCTGCCAAATTCTCCAAATGCCCCTTCCCTGAGGACATCCCAGTTTGGGGATGGTCTGGGAATGGAACACACAGTACACAAATAGGTTTTTTTCAAAAATCTTTTTAAATGTTACCCTCCTTGGGCACGTGAACTTCAAATGTTCTATTCTCTCAAATAGATGACAGGCCAAAGTCTCAAAGTCTGTAATTAGCCACCTTCTTTGCAAACCCTGCATATATAATCTTATTTCTGGAGGAATTGGAATATATTTTCTTGAGGCTATGGGTGAAACTAAGGCTGAGATAGTTTGATTTTAACAACCTGTTACTTACGGGCATGTTAAAGTGTAGGCGGGGATCCCATGGCTATTAGCAGTTTCCACTGGAGACAAGCACAGTCTATCTAAGCACTAAGTATTTTGAAATCAGTGTTGGAAGAACCATGGGCCCTTCTGGCTCTTTGAAAACTAGGAGAACATCTACTTTACTCTTGCAAAGGTGTTTTTTCTGTTCTGAACTTCACTGTTTCATGTTGGTAAACCTGTTCTTTTAGGACACATGTTGCTTTCTTATTAGGTGCATGAAATGATGCTTCCCTGTTTCTGGGCATGTACAGGGCAGGAAAAGGGGGTGAAAAGTCAGAGGGGAAGAAGGAAGGAGGGGCTGCCAAATACTTGGTATGAAAAATAGAAAACAGTTCCTTTAGGCTGGGTGCAGTGTATGAAAAATAGAAAACAGTTCCTTTAGGCTGGGTGCAGTGGCTCACACCTATAATCCCAGCACTCTGGGCGGCTGAGGCAGGTGAATTGCCTGAGCTCAGAAGTTCAAGACCAGCGTGAGCAAGAGTGAGATCCCATCTCTGAAAAATAGCCGGATGTGGCGGCAGGCTCCTGAAGTCACAGCTACTTGGGAGACTGAGGCAAGAGGATTGCTTGAGCCCAGGAGTTTGCGGTTGCTGTGAGCTATGATGTTACAGTATTCTACAGGGGGAAAGAGTGAGACTCTGTCTCAAGAAAAGAAAGAAAGAAAGAAAACAGTTGCTTTTTGGAAACTTTTAAGTTACCCAGTCGCAGCAAGGATGAACTGTCATGTTGGAAGCTGACTTAGGTTTAGGTTATAAAATAATACTTGCCATCACCAGGCTTTTAATATTTCAGTCTGCAGCAGGAGTGGTTTGGGGCTAGGCTCTGAATTTCTAGAGAAGCTCAGAGGGTTTTTGGAAAAGTCCCAAATTTTGTTCTTCATAAAACAGAATCAAACACAGTGATATCTTATTTGTCCTGCTGCACACAAAACACGTTGTTCTACAGAAATGAATATGTCAGAAAACATTTAGGTTTATGCTACAATTTAATAAAATTTGCAAAAGATGTTTTTTCCTATATTATTCTTATCCTTGTAACAACCCGGAAAACAAAAGCTTAGAGAGCTTTATTAATCTCACTTGAGGGCTGATTGGCACCTTCCCACACAGGTAGGGTAATGGTGTTTGCCCTGGAGCCATGGGGGGCAGGGCTTTTCACTCCAAGTACAGTTCAGAATTCTTTTCAATATATAAAATATAGGAAAATTTCTGAAATCCTACTATTATTTGCTCTTAGAAAAGAGGAGAATACAACCAGAATTGAATTAAATTTAATGAGAATTTTAAGCATCGTTTTTCTTGCCAAGCATAATTAGATGCTGTTGAAGAACCGAGGGAGATGCTGGATTTAGGGACTCTGGGATGAGGTCAGCAGGGTGGTTGGGATGGTACTGGGTTGTGGCCGGAGGCCGAGAGGCAGGTCATTACCAGGAAGGCCAAGTAATAATGAAAGACAGAAGTGGGGGCTAGATGGGCAAGCATGAACCCAAGAGGGTGGGCAGAGTAGAATGGGGCCCTTCTAGGAAGATAAAGTAAAAGTTGGGCAAAGTGAGGTAAGACCATGTGGGCAGTCTCCCACTGCCAGCACACTAGCATATATGGAATCACCCTAGCCAGCCAGTCTTAAAGGAACCAGACCCAGGGTTTCTGGGGCTTTAAAAGTATAGTAAAAGAATGAAAGACATGGCTCCTAATCCCAGGAATTTCTTATCTCCCATGACTCTAGTCTCAAGTTTCATCAGCTTTTGCAAAAATAAAATTTTCACCCTACTGGAATTATTTTTGAGGTCTCCTATTTTAAAATATCTGCAATGGCCTGTGTAGCAAGTATGTGAATCCCACCTATGAATGTTGCTGATAGAACTGGTCAGCCACATGTAGAAGACTGAAACTGGACCCACACCTCTCACCACTGACAAAAATTGACTCTCCCTAGATAAAAGATTTAAATTTTAAGACATGAAATAATAAAAACCTAGAGGAAAATGTGGAAAAACTCTTGATGCTATTGGCCCGGGAAAAGAATTTATGAAGAAAACCCCCTCGACAATTGCAGCAACACCAAAAATAAATAAATGGGACATGGTCAAGCTAAAAAGCTTCCGCATAGCCAAGGGTACAACAACCAAAGCAAACAGACAACCTTCAGAATGGGAGAAGATATTTGCATGCTATGAATCTTGTTAAATAACCAAGAACTAGAATACACAGAGAATTCAAACTAATCAACAAGAAAAGAGTCAACAATCTCATTTATAAGTGAGCAAGAGATTTGAACAGAACCTTCTCTGAAGAAGACAGATGAATGGCCAACAAATATGAAAAAACACTCTATGAAACATTTTAAGTGGAAGCTCCGATAGTCCACTGCCTTTCCAGGAGTTGAAGGGAAAGGCAGTACTATATAAGACTTCAAAGCCCTCATATCCCTAAGACAACTGTCTAATCAGAAGGAGAAATAGAAAGGAGCAACCTCTGACCACCAAAGAAAGCCCCCATCTTTATCTGGAGTATATTCGTCCCACTGTTGAAGAGCTCCACTTTTGCCAGCTCCTGACTCCCCTTCCTGGTTTTGCTTTCTCCTCTGCCTGTCTGTGGCCATAGCTGCTTTCTTGAACCAACTTGACTCAATCCATTCTATGGTTGGCCAAAGGGGTCCCACGTTTGTTCTGGTTTTCCATCTCCTGCCTGTAGTGATTTCCTACTGATGGTGTGGCTTTGGGAGCTAGAGGTTCTAGCTGTTGGAGCCTGAGTCTATTTCAGCACCTTAACCTTCATCACATCCTCCCAGCTCTTATGCCCACCAGGAAACCTATCAGCTCTCCCAGTTCACACTGGATCTTCTGTTCTGAGCCTCCTTCTGAGAGACTCTCTAGTTTTCTGAGGTTCTTTCTTCAGCTCCTGCCTTTTCCTTAACCAGACAGTAGGGTTTCCTTTCCTGAACCCAGCCCAGTGGCTAGGACCGGGGTAGCCAAAAGTCTAGCCTCCAGATATTGCCTGGAGGCCACTTTGCATCTGTAATATCAGGGCACCATCTGCTGCCAGGATTTCCTGCTGCTGGGTCCTATTCACCTGGAGAACTCTTGTAAAGTCATGCATGCCAACCATTTGCCTGACTGTTGATGGAAAACCATAAAGATGCTTACTTCCTCCAATTGAGTTTTGAGGAGCCACCTCTTTTGATCCTCCTACTGTTAAATCATTATCGTTCCTGCATCACCCTACCTCCTACCTTAACCTGCTCTGAAAAATCCTATGGGAAGCAATCTTTCTGGTTTTTTTAAACCCTCTCTTTCTCTCAATTATCTTCCTCAAAAGTACCAAGACTTTCAGGAAGACATAAAGTAGTGTCACTTTAGTGTTAGTTAATAAATCAGATTATTTTTTGATGGAAAAATACAGGCAGCATGAAAGTGTGGTAAGAGATTTGAGTCTATTGGGTTTGTAATGGGGGTAGAAAGAAATCTGAAAAGATGAAAAATTACAAGTACAGATTAACTTTTTCAATTTTGCCAACACTGGCATAAAGCAGTTAGAGGTCTGCCTAACAAATGTATGAAACCATAAAAATATTTTTCTTGTCAGTGAATTAAGTTCTGGAAATTCTAAAGGGAGACATTCAAATAAAGCACAATTAATCTCTCCACGCTCAGCCACTCTGAAACACTTTTTTAGAAAGTATTAATTGAACAATTATATGATGATATCTTTTATGCAAGTTTTTGACAAGCATTTCTGTACCCCAAATTGTAAATTACTTTAGAAGAAAGACAATTCCTTAATGTTTGGCATCTTGAGAACTCTAGAACTGAATAAATAAA
>CAUYRH010059608.1:0-39616 GCA_963574655.1 Perodicticus potto | reverse complement strand
ACAGGCACCCGCCACAGCGCCCGGCCATTTTTTGGTTGCAGCCGTCATTGTTGTTTGGCGGGCCCGGGCTGGATTCGAACCCGCCAGCTCAGGTGTACGTGGCTGGCGCCTTAGCCCGTTGAGCCACAGGCGCCGAGCCCTTTCTTTGTTTTTTTGAAACTGTTGCCCAGGCTAGAGTATAGTGGCCTCAGCCTAGCTCATGGAAATCTCCAATTCCCAAGTTTAAACAATTCTCCTGCCTCAGCCTCCCTAGTAGCGGGGACTATAGGTGCCTGGCACAATGTCCAGCTAATTTTTCTACTTTTAGTACAGATGGGGTCTCCCTCATTTCTCAGGCTGATTTTAAACTCCTGAGCTCACGCCATCCTCTTGCCTCAGCCTTCCAAAGTGCTAGGATTACAGACGTGAGCCACTGAACCTGGCCAGACTTAGGTACCTTCATACTTGTCTTAACAGCACTCCACCCAGGGCAGCAGAGTGAGTCTCTGTCTCAAATAAATAAATAATAACTACAGAGAAATTTATCAATATTTAATTTCCTTTTTTTTGTAGAGACAGAGTCTCACTTTGTCGCCTACGGTAGAGTGCCGTGGCGTCACAGCTGGCAGCAACCTCCAGCTCTTGAGCTTAGGTGATTCTTTTGCCTCAGCCTCCCAAGTAGCTGTGACTACAGGCGCTCGCCACAACGCCCAGTTATTTTTTTGTTGCAGTTTGGCCAGGGCCAGGTTTGAACCCGCCACCCTTGGTATATAGGGCCGATGCCCTACTCACTGAGCTACAGGCACTGCCCTTTAATTTCTTTTTAATCTGCATATTTCTTTGTTTGTTTTTTGTAGAGACAGAGTCTCACTTTATTGCCCTCGGCAGAGTGCCGTGGCATCACACAGCTCACAGCATCCTCCCACTCCTGGGCCTAGGCGATTCTCTTGCCTCAGCCTCCCAAGCAACTGGGACTACAGGCACCCATCACAACGCCCAGATACTTTTGTTGTTGTAGTTGTTGCAGTTTGGCTGGGGCTGGGTTTGAACCCGCCACCTTTGGTACATGGGGCCGGCACCCTACTCACTGAGCCACAGGCGCTGCCCCTAATCTGCATGTTTTTAACTCCTGCCAAAATGAGAAGCAGCCTCCCCAACTGTTCTTAGATTTAAATAAAAAGTTTTTACCCTGAAATAATTTAATATTTACAATAGAGCTGCAAGAATAATATAAAGAACTCTGGTATCCTTCATCCAGATTCACCAGTTGCTTTATCACTTGGTCTCTCTAGACTTATTGTATATGTGTAGGTATTTACTTATCCATCTAAGAGTTAGCAGCAGACCTATGTTCCTTTACCTTTAAATACTTCAGCTTCATTTTCCTAAGGACACAGACATTCTCTTACACAATCACAGTACTATTTTCCAATTTGGCATTCTTTTTTCTCTTTGAGACGAATTCTCACCGTTATCACCCAGGATGGAGTGTTACCGCCTAGAACTTCCTGGACTCAAGTGCCCCTCCCACCTCGGCCTCAGAAGTACAGGCGTGAGCCAGTGCCCCACGCCAGGAATTTTAACATTTATCTAATACTGTTTCCTCATATACAACCATTTTCAAATTTTGTCCTCCTCTCCCCCGCCCAAAAGAAACAAAAACAATACACGGCCTTGGAGCTATTTTCCTCTCTGCTCTAAGATCCTGTCCAGGAACGCTTTTGTATTCTGTCATTGTGGCTCTTTCATCTCTTTTAATCTGGCACAGTTTCTCAGCCTTTGTTTTTCATGACTTTGTCGTTTCTTTTTTTTTTGAGACACTCTTGCTCCGTGGTCCTGGCTGGAGTGCCATAGTGTTGTCAGAGTTCCCTGAAACCTCAAACTCCTGGGCTCAAGCGGTCCTCCCACTGTGGCCTCCCAAAGTGCTCGGATTATAGGCATAAGCCACTGCACCTGCCATTTTTCAAGTGTGCAAGCCCGCTTTGTTTTGTGAGGTGCGCCTCAATTAGAAAAACTAGCCAGGAGTTGTGGCAGGCACCTGTAGTCCCAGCTACTCGGGAGGCTGAGACAAGAGAATCGCTTGAGCCCAAGAGTCTGAGCTTGCTGTGAGCTATGATGCCAAAGCACTCTACCAGGGGCGACAAAGTGAGATTCTGTCTCAAAACAAAAAGTAGTGACAAATGTAAAAAGATATCTGGAGATCTCTGTAACAAGTGTCTTGTAGTAAGAAAATAGCTGGGGCGGTGCCTGTGGCTCAAAGGAGTACCCCATATGCCGGAGGTGGCAGGTTCAAACCCAGCCCCAGCCAAAAACTGCAAAAAAAAAAACCTGGGACTTCTGTGGGAGACAGAGTCACAATAATGCTGTGGCTTTCTAATTACATTCCTAACAGAAGCAAATGCTAGATTTCAATTAGAAGCTAGTGAAAATAAGGATGTAATTTTCTCCCCCACGTTTAAGAGCTCCCTGAATTTTACACATGTACCCTTAAGAGTGGAACTCAGGTAAGAATCCCTGAATTAAGTGCTCTCTGTTGAGCACTTAGGGCCCTATCTGACTCAGAGCGGGGCATAATTGGCAGTTCTTGGTTTTTTGTTTTTTTTTGTTTTTTTTTGAGACAGAGTCTCACTTTTTTTCACCTTCAGTAGAGTTCTGTGACATGGCAGCTCACAGCCACATCAAATTCTCTTTTTTTTTTTTTTTGAGACAGTCTCACTATGTTACCCTTGGCAGAGTGCTGTGGCCTTACAGCTCACAGCAACCTCTAACTCTTGGGCTTAAGTGATGCTCTTGCCTCAGCCTCCCAAGTAGTTGGGACTACAGGTTCCCACCACAATGCCCAGCTATTTTTGTTGTCATAGTTGTCATTGTTGCTTTAGCTGACCCGGGCTGGGTTCGAACCTGTCAGCCTTGGTGTATGTGGCTGACACCCTACCTACGGAGCTATGGGCGCCGCCACACATCAAACTCTTTTTTGTTTTATTTTGTTTATTTTTTTTTTTTTTTCAGTTAGGCTGAGGCCAGGTTTGAACTCGCAACCTTCGGTATATGGGGCCGGTGCCCTACTTGCTGAGCCATAGGCGCTGCCCACATCAAACTTTTAAGCTCAAGTAATTCTCTTGCCTCAGCCTTATTTTCAGTAGAGACAGAGTCTTGCTCTTGCTTATGCTGGTCTTGAACTCCTGAGCTCAAGTGGATCTTGCTCAGGCTGCTCCCTGGGAATGTTGGGATGACATTCTTTTTGTGATTGGATCTTTTCCCTTCCTTAGCATTTTGTTATGAAAATTCTCAAACACACAGAAACATTAAAGTATACAGTGAACACTTGTACACTTACCACCTAGAAGCTCGTGAGCTGAAGGGGTCTGCCCACCTTGGCCTCCCAGAGTTGGGATTGCCAGGATTACAGGCATGAGCCACCATGTCCAGCCCTGATAATTGGCAGTTCTTAGCAACAGAAAAACTGGCTCCTCTCCTTCCAGGGCAAGGATGGCCAACGATTTGCATTATGTTCCAGGAGAGGGAAATTCCTTCCTAGAATGAATTAAACCATCCCTTTCATACAGCTAAGAAGAAAATCGAGTTTTAATGTCACAATGCTACTGACTGTTCATTTTCTGCTTCCTAGGCAAGGTGTCCAGTTGCTTTGTGTACTTTGCAACTGACTGATCAGGTAGAACTTCAGCAAGCCTGATAATATTTTGGCTAAATGTTGGTTTCCTCCTCAGAAAGTGGTAAATGAAGGTGCCAGATCTCACAGAGAAGAGCAAATTTAAAAGCCCTGGGAAACTTGACAATTGCAGTTAATATTTTTTTTTGTAGTAATCTTTGACCTCTTAAGTATCAGAGGAGACCAGTGAGTGAGTCAGTGGTTTCTGCTTTTGAAAAACCAGCTCAGTGAGCAGAAGAGCCTTTAGTTTACCCGGGATTTCTCAATTTCTCATTTGCAAGAGAAGGAAGGTGTTAATAAATACAACCCTGGTGAAAACCCTGCGGGGGCTGTGACTTTGCTGGTTCCCAGGGCTTCCAACCTGTTGAGTAAATGCAATTTTGAAAATGCAGTTTTCCCAGATGGAGAAATAAAATTTGAGTTCAACTGAAAAGATCCCAATGAAACTGCTTTCCCTAGAAATACTCAAGAATGAGAGCCCCTACTGTGTCTGCTTGTGTTTCATAGAATGTGTGTAGGGGCATATGTGTAAGGGTTTTGTACAGCGATGTGGGGGGTAGGGAGGTTTAAAGGTGTGTGTAGAGATGTCTGAGTGAGTTGTATACCACGGACATTTGCACTGGCCTTGGCATTTCTGTGTGAGGCCTTATGATGTCCAGCATGGAGTCCTCAAGCATTCCTATGAAGGTTTAACCAGCTGTGTGTTCTGCTCTTCTTTGCTTCTGTTTATGTGATTTGCAGCTGGGATTGGCAACTGCATGTTACCAGAATGTGGTGGCAACTAGCTTCTATGCACCCCACTAGGTCCCTAATTCCAGCGACAAGTCTTCTCAGGTGGTTCATGATAAATCTATGGCAACCTGGAATTAAAGGAAAAGTTGATCAACCGAGGGATGAGTTAAAAAGAGAAATTTTAAAACCAATAGATTAATAATTTAAGTGAAATCTAGGTGGTAGGTGTACAAGTGTTTACCGTATACTTTAATGTTTCTGTGTGTTTGAGAATTTTCATAACAAAATGCTAAGGAAGGCAAAAGATCCAATCACAAAAAGAATGTCATCCCAAGACTCCAAAATTTTAAAGCAGCTGGAATAATTTTCTTCTGGCTCAGTCGGTTTTATTTGTCTGTTTGTTTATACAAGGTCTTTGTCTGTTGCCCAGGCTAGAATGCCGTAGTAGCATCATAGCTAACAGGAGCCTTAAACTTCTGGGCTCAGCAATCCTCCCATCTCAGCCTCCTGGTAGATGGAACTACAAGTGCATGCCCAGCTAATTTTTTGTTTTGAGACAGTCTCTCACTTTGTTGTCCCCAGTAGAGTGCTGTGGCTACAGCTTCCAGCAACCTCAAACTCTTGGGCTCAAGAGATCCTCTTGTCTTAGCCTCCCAAGTAGCTGGGACTATAGGCACCCAGCAATTTTTAGAGACAAGGTCTTACTCTGTCTCAGGCTAGTCTCAAACTTGTGAGCTCAGGCAATCCACCCTCCTGGGCCTCCCAGGGTGCTAGGATTATAGGAATGAGCCACCATACCTGACCTCCCAGCTAATTTTTAAAATTTTTTACTTTTTCTAGAGATCTTGCTATGTTGCCCAGGCTAGTCTCAAACTCTTGGCCTCAAGTGATTCTTCCACCGCAGTACTAGGATTCTAAGAATGAGCCACCATGCCTGGCCTCAAGTTTAAAGAGAAAGATCCAAAAATGATTAATAGAATTAATTGGATTTGAAGAATGAAGTGAAGAGGTATACTCCTGACCTTTAAGTTCTGCTATAATTTTGCTTGCTCTGAGTGGGCAAAGCAATATGATGGCTATTGTGAGTTGAATTGTGTCCCGTCAAAAGATATGTTCAAACCCCTGATACCCAGGAATGTACTTACTTGGAAATCGGGTCTTTGCTGATATTATCAAATAAAGATGAGCTCATAATGGATTGGGCTGGGCCTGATCTAATGCCTGGGGTCCATATAAGAAGACGGAGTTCTAGACAGAGAGCACTGTGTGATGATGGAGGCAGAGATTGGAGGGAGGCAGCCACAGGGAACGCCAAGGATTCCCAGCAGCCATTAGAAGCTTGGAAGAAGGATCCTCTCCCAGGTCCTAGATCATGGCCCTGCTGACACCTGGATTTTGGACTTCAGGCTCTAGAAATGGGAAAGAATAAGTTTCTGTTGTTTTAAGTCACTAAGCTTTTGGTACTTTGCTATGAAACTGTTCTAGTAAGGTAATGGAGTGGCCAATTTGGGGTTGTAACTGAGACAGCCGAGGACGGCTGGGTTCACCTCTGGGGCAGTTCTGGCACGTAGTGGATGTTCTAAGTAGCTGAGCTAGTTGATGAGCAGCATTGCATAATTTACTCATTTATGTGCTTATGGTTGCTCCTTTCCTCCCCTCTTTCTAGAATGTTCTTCCCCCCAGAAGGGCAGGGAAGATAGTTCCCGGTCATTGCTATGACCCCAGCACCTGGAATAGGGCCTGGCACATAGTAGGTGCTCAGTGAATGTTTGTCAAATGAAGGCATGAATGACTGTCCACTATATTTTGAAGAATTAGGGTCCTGCTGTTCCTTAATTCATTCAATAAGTATTTACTATGAGCTACTCTGTGCCAGCACTCTGCTGGGAATTTGAAGTTCCTTGACTTTCAATAATGGCAAGTCTTTGGAGGGAAAAAAGGGAACACACATACAGATAAAATGGAACAGTCAGGGCTTATTTTTACTTGAAAGGGGCATTAGGACCCACAAGCTCTGAATCCTCCTTTTGCGGGTGTATTGCTTTGCGCTAGGGCTGCCTAACAGGTGACCACAGTCTGGGCGGCTTATACACCAACTTATTTCCTCATGGTTCAAGATCAAGGTGGCTGCCTTCTCTCTTTGGCTGGAGATCTCCCCGTGTCCTCACATTGTCATCCCTCTGTATGTGTCTGTGTCCTAATGTCATTTTATTTTATTTTATTTTATTTTATTTATTTTTGAGACAGAGTCTCACTTTGTCACCTTGGGTAGAGTGCTGTGGCGTCATGGCTCACAGCAAACTCAAACTCTTGTCTCAGTCTCCCAAGTAGTTGGGACTACAGGTGCCCACCACGACACCTGGATAGTTTTCTGGGTTTTGTAGAGACAGGGTCTTGCTGTTGCTCAGGCTGGTCTTGAACTCATGAACTCAAGCCATACATCTGCCTTGGCCTCCCAGAGTTCTAGGATTAGAGGTGTGAGCCACCGCACCCAGCCCTGATCTCTTTTTCTTTTCTTTTCTTTTTTTTTTGAGTCTCAAGCCTCCGCCCTGGGTAGAGTGCCATAGCATCACAGCTCACTGCAACCTCAAACTCCTGGGTTCAAACGATTCTCTTGCCTGAGCCTCCCAAGTAGCTGGGACTACAAGTGCCCACCATAATGCTGATCTCTTTTTCTTATGAGGACACTAGTCAAGCTGGATTAAGGCCCACCCTAATGACCTCATTTTATATTAATTACTTCTGTTTGGACTCTGTCTCCAAATATGGTCACTTTCTGAGGGAGGGAGTTAGTACTTTGACATGTGAATCTGAGGGGACACGACTCAGCCTATGACAATGTGTGTGGAAAGGAAGGGCCAGGGAAGGGTCAGGCGAGTCGGGTGGCCCAAGCTGGTGAGCAGCAGATGGGGGCCAGTGTGAGCCCCCAACATTTGTTCTGGTTCTTCCCACCCCTATGGGCAGCCTTCCCATGTGGCCCCACATGTGTTTTTAAAATATCTAATGACAAAACAGCCATGCAGTACTGGTCCTGGAAAGTTTGGAGAACAATAGCCAGGCTAAACTTTGTACGGTGGGAGGGCAGAGACAGCCTTCAGGGCAGGGCACAAGGGCCAGGTGCATGGGATACACCTGTCTCTGAAATGGCCGGTGGCCCTGGGTTCTCAGCTGGTTTCCTGGCTTTTTCCTTTGTTCCTTCTAGGCTTTTCTCAACCCAGCAGCCAGAATGAGCCTTTAAAAACCCCAAGTCAGGGCCGTGCCTGTGGCTCAAAGAGTAGGGTGCTGGCCCCATGTACCAGAGGTGGCGGGTTCAAAACCCAGCCTTGGCCAAAAACTGCAAAATAACATAAAATAAAAACCCCAGGTTAGTTTGTTTCCTTCCTGTGTAGTGACTTTTCCCAACCTAGCCGGCTCGTCCAGAACTTCTCCATTCATCCTCCAGAAACTTGCCAGGCCTCAGCTCACCTGCAGGGCCACCTCTGCTTCCTGAGAACTGGCTCTGCCAGGAGGGGTCTGGAGCAGGTTTCTGAAAAGCCTCTCATGAGAGCAGAACTGATCCTCCAGTGCAATTTGGTTTATTAGCTTCTTTCCTTCCTCAGCCCGGAGACAACCTTTTCCTGCAAGCTGAGGTCAGGTGCTGCCCCCTAGCCTCACCTGCTACTGGGTGGAAGTGGGGCAGGTGAGATCCATCTATTGCTCAACATTCTGATTTTGAGCTCCTGGGGCTGAAGCAGTTAATCCCACCTCAGCAAGGGGGCTGACACCTACTTGTGCTTCCCAGCACCTGAGTAACCCCAAGGGAAGGGGAGAGGCCAACCTTTTGTCTATGAGCTTGGAACTGCTTCCAGATAAATTCTTCCTGGGCAGGAGAGAGCTACCTGAGAATGTGGGGGTCCTCAGCAGTTGTCTGGTAAGTGTTCCTTCTTCAGGAATTGGGAGTGGCCAGTGAGGTGCTGAGCCTACACGTTAGAGCAGAAACCAAGTGTATCTTTCATTAGAATCCAGAAACTTTGGATCTAACAAGGGAGACAGGCCAAACGAGTGAGGCCTGCCTTGTTGCATGAGTGCGTGGAAGGCCAGCCTTCCCAGGTGAGGCCTGGCCACCATCACTCCCACCTTCCTCAGGCTCCAGCTTGTCTCTTGTCCTGGAATTCAACTCATTCCACCTGGTGAAGAATTTCCAGAAGGTTGGGAGAGGATGGAACACTCCTTGTTTGTCCTGGAGGGTTCCTTGAAACAAATTAGGGGTCAAGTTGACCAAGAGATGCTTGATTTTAAAGAGTCTTCAAATGATAGGAGATCTGGTCACATTCTATTCAATTGTAAGGATAAGGAGAAAATCTCATTTTCTTTGGCAACAGAATTGCTGCTTCCCTTCTGCAGCTGAGATCCACTTTTAAGAAATACTTTGAAAAGCTTCTAGGAATGAGAAGCAAAGCCTCCAAGGCCAGCTCCCCATCCACAGTGGCTGGCTTGCGGTTGTCTGGCTGCTGACTGCAGGGCTTTTGTTTGGTATTCTGCGGGGTTTGTAAGCCTGAGAGAATGAAGGCCACGGAGAAGCTGGTGGGGCTGGCATGTGTGTTTGGAGGCAGGACCCTGTCCTGAGGACTCTCTGACTTCTCATGGGTGCCCAAGAAGGGGGACTAGTTCAGGGACAGAGCATCATATCTGCCCCCATGCTGGGATGGGCAAGTCAGGGGGGTCCTCAACTGGGATAAGAAGCAAGGGAGCAAAAAGCCTCAGCCCATGCCTTTCTCCTGATTGATGCTCAAGAAAGCATAAGGAGTAGGTACCCAAGGAGGGGGTGGTCCACTGCCTCTGGCAAGGCCAGTTCCCCAAAGGTGAAGAGGGGTTCTGCAAAGGCAAGGATGGTGCTAAATGTCAGAGTCAACTCTTGCTTCTATTTCCCCTGGTTTATTCCACTGCTTTAGTTTCAGATTTACTTGCCCTGGGAGGACCTTACTCCAAGAAAGATTGCCCAGCCAGGTCTTTGTTTTGTGAATTAATCAAATAATAATAGTGCTCCCTCCTGGCAGGAAAGGAAAGCAAGCATGTTCAGCTTGAGGAGCAGGACCAGGCTGCCTCCTGGGACAGGGTCTCCACACTCCTTTCTTTCAAATTCAAGGAAAATAGTTAGGCAGCAAGGCAGCTCCCGTTTCTCCAGGTAGCTGTAAGGCAGCAGCCTGAGCTCAGATTCCAGGCTGCAGAAATGGTCTTGTGACTCTTTGCCAGCTCCACTGTGGGAGACTGACCTTGGCAGTTGGCCTGGCCTGGTTGGGCCTGACTCCCACTCATCCCACTCAGGAATGGGATACAATGATAACAGCCTTAGACACAAGTGCAGTGCCCTTTCCTGCCTTTTAAAATATATTTTTTTTTTTGGTTTAACTTTTTTTTTTTTTTTTGAGACAGAGCCTCAAGCTGTCACCCTGGATAGAGTGCTGTGGCATCACAGCTCATAGCAACCTCCAATTCCTGGGCTCAAGCGGGTCTCCTGCCTCTGCCTCCCAAGTAGCTAGGCGCCTGCCACAAAGCCCGGATATTTTTTGGTTGCAGCCATCATTGTTGTTTGGCAGGCCCGGGCTGGATTTGAACCCACCAGATCAGGCGTACGTGGCTGGCGCCTTAGTCTGTTGAGCCACAGGCGCCGAGCCATTTTGGTTTAACTTTTTAAATTGAAATTTAAAACACCCAGGAAAACATATAGATATAGTTAAAGGAGAATTTTTTTTCTTTTTTGAGACAGAGCCTCAAGCTGTTACCCTGGAGAGAGTGCTGTGGCATCACAGCTCACAGCAACCTCCAATTCCTGGGCTCAAGCGAGTCTCCTGCCTCCACCTCCCAAGTAGCTGGGACCACAGGCGCCCGCCATAACGCCCGGCCATTTTTTGGTAGCAGCCATCATTGTTGTTTGGCGGGTCTGGGCTGGATTTGAACCCACCAGCTCAGGTGTATGTGGCTGGTACCTTAGCCTGTTGAGCCACAGGTGCCGAGCCTCCTTTTTTTTTTTTTTTTTTTTTGAGACAGATCTTTAGTCCCTCATCCTGGGTAGAGTGCTGTGGCATCATAGTTCACAGCAAACTCAAACTCTTGGACTCAAGTGATTCTCTTGCCTCAGTTTTTCTATTTTTAGTAGAGACTGGGTCTCGATCTTGCTCAGGCTGGTCTCGAACCACTGAGCTCAAGCAATCTACCTGCCTCGGCCTCCCAGAGTGCTAGGGTTTTAGACGTGAGTCACTGAGCCCAGTCAGTTCATTCCTTTTTTTTGGCCGGGGCTGGGTTTGAACCCGCTACCTCTGGCATATGGGACTGGCGCCCTACCCCTTTGAGCCACAGGCGCCGCCCAGTTCATTCCTTTTTACTGTTCTACCTGGTGAAAAAACTACAATGTATCTGTTCTACTACTGATGGGCATTTGGGCAGTTTGCAGTATTAGGGAACAGTGGTGCTGCTGTGAAAACTCACACAGGTGTTTTGAGGCACTTGTGCAGGGCTTTCTGTTGGACTGGAAGTGCTGGGTGGGTCACAGGGTAGAGGTAAGTTCAGTTTTAGTAGATTCTACCAGTTTCCCAAAGTGGTTGAACCAATCAACCTCCCATCAGGAGGAGGCAGAAGTTTTTTTTTTTTTAGAGAAATGTGTTAAATTTAATTCTTTAAATACATAAATTTCTCCCACCCTCACCCACTCCAGGGAGGAACAGAAACCACTCTGACTCCGTTCTGGGGATCCCATGTATAAAGCCTGAGATGGTGTCGCTGTGGTCTCTGTGGCACAATCGGTTAGCACGTTCGGCTGTTAACCGAAAGGTTGGTGGTTCGAGCCCACCAAGGGACACTCTGTGTCTATGATTTAATAATAAAGATAATTTTAAAAAAAAGCCTGAGATGGTGAGGACAAAGTATAAAAATACTATTTACAGAGGGGAAGAAGGTGTCTGCTGTACCCTAATCTCAGACACCCTCTTCCCCAGGCCCCTTTTGATCCTTTAAAAAAAGCCCCTGGGAATCAATCATTGAGTATAGAACAGGCCCACTCTAAGGGGCCTGCAAACCCCAACCTGGACTAGGAAGCTCTGAGGTTAGCTGAGGAAGACGGAATGGCTAGCACCTCAGGTCCCAGCAGGGGCAGGGCTGCCCCTCACGACCCTGCAGCCGGCCAGTCACCAGCCAGCTTTTGTTTCCATAGGTCCCATGTAAACATTGACTTTTCCCTTCAAGATGTCCCTGGTCTTCTACTTCATACAAAGCCTCCCTTGCATCTGGCGGAGGTACTTGGTTCCTTGATCTTTCCTCTAACCTTCCAACGGAAGGAGTGGGGAGGAGAGGAAAGGTTGTAAGTGGGACAGAGTCCATCTCGTTCCTCCTGGGTCAGGGCCACGTGTGCCCCACAAGGGGAAGCTTGAATGGGGATATTCTGCATGCTCTTGACAGGGGAGAACTCCTTTCCCCAGGGCAGGGTCAAGGCGGGTAGACAGTCTGGTACCAGGATCCAGTGGTCTCGATGAGTGAGGCCACAGGGAAGAAGGCTTCAGGAGGCAGGAAGGTGGGGCAAGTCTGATGGCGGAAGCCCAGCCCTGCACTGGGCTCCCCTTCAGCTGGGTGAGATGTCACCACCCAGCAGTCATGTCCCTTGGAGCTGTGTCTACAGGAGTCAAGAGAGGCACCAGGCCCTCTCCAGGTCTCAGTGTGGAGGGAGCACTCACACCAGTTCATCCAGTAGGATCCGGATGCTCTGGGGCAGACACATCGCACTTCCAGCCACTTCACTAGACACTTGCGGTGGAAAGCGTGTTGGCACGGGAGCACGCCTAGTTCGTCCTTCCCTTGAAGTCCTCCAGACAAACTGCACAGGTCTGCCCATATAATGGTAACTTCTTGGCATCACCTTTAAGCACCGCCTCCTTATATCCATATCGCTCACTCTGTGCCTGGTTTCGAAGTTTGCAGATAAAATAGCAGCAGAAGATGAGGCTGAGCATGAAAACGAAGATGCCCGTGCCAAAAATGACCATATCGATGTTGAGGGGAAGGTCTTGGAAACTGATGGGTGGCATTGAGCAGGACTTGTTGGTGCTAACCAGTCCTAGGCCACAGAAACTCCCGTTACACCACTGGAATGGGTGCTTCAATGAGGTCTCGGCTGGCCTCCCGGACGAACGATCGCGGGCGGCGTGCCAGGCAGGCGGGGTGGGCGCACCGGCTGTCTGGTGGGGTCGCAGGAGGGCCGGTGCAGTGCGCCGCAGTCGTCTTTCTCCAGAAGCCCAACTCCCTGAGGAGTGAGGGGCTTTGGCGAGGCTGGTTTTCAAGAGCAAGAAAGGGGGAAGAGGAGGAAACAAACAGAAAGTCCCTTGGAGCAGAGCACCGCAGAGGAACCGCAAGAAGGGCCGGGGAGATGCTGGGCGCCCAGGCGGCAGGCGGGAGCTGTGGGTTAGCAGAGGGACCAGCCTCGGCAGGAGGCTCCGCTCCCAAGTTTTTTTTTTTTTTTTAATGTTTTTATTTATTTATTATTTTTTGTTGTTGTTGCAGTTTGGCTGGGGCCGGGCTCAAACCTGCACCCTTGGCATGTGGGGCCGGGGCCCTACTCCTCGAGCCACAGGCGCTGCCAGGAGGCAGAAGTTTTTTCAATGCTCCCTATCCTGCTATCCCTCTCTGTTCCTGTCAGGGCTTCTTCCAGCTTCTGGCTCCAGAATTATTTCCAGAACTCCCCTAAGGAAAATTTCTTCCTGGGAAGTTCAGGTTCTCATCTGCAGTTGTTTAAAATACAAAGTTTCGGCTCGGCGCCTGTGGCTCAACGGGCTAAGGCGCCAGCCATGGGTTAGAATCCAGCCCGGGCCCGCCAAACAATGACGGCTGCAACCAAAAAATGGCCGGGTGTTGTGGCGGGCGCCTGTAGTTCCAGCTACTTGGGAGGCAGAGGCAAGAGACTCGCTTGAGCCCAGGAATTGGAGGTTGCTGTGAGCTGTGATGCCACAGCACTCTATCCAGGGTGACAGCTTGAGGCTCTGTCTTAAAAAAAACAACAACAACAACAAAAAAACCTTCCTATTGTTCTCTGTGGTAGGCAGTCTCCAAGACAGTCCCCAATGATCTTTACTTCCTGGTATTCATACCCTTGTGCAATCTCTTCCCAAAAAGAAGACTGACCTACATAGCCAACAGGATACTGCAGAAATGACAGTGTGTGCCTTCCGTGGGTAGACCATAGAAGACAGCAATTTCTGCCTGGCTCTTTCCCTCAGATCACTTGCTCTGGAGAAAGCCAGCAGAGTGTCCATATTGTAAGGACACTCAAGCAGCACCATGCAGTGAGATCTGGGAAGGAATTGAGGCCTTTGCCAAAGCCATGGGAGGAGATCATTCATCTGGGTGAAGCCTTAGGAGCCTTCTGACGACTGTATCCCCAGCTAACATCTTGGTTGCCGTTCCATGAAAGATCCTGATCCTGAGTCAGAACCACCTAGCGAAGCAGCTCCAGGATTCTTGACCTTAAGGAACTTTGGGAAATAATATAACCTTATTTTTGTTTTAAGTTTTGGGGTAATCTGTAATGTAGCGGTAGATAACTGACATACCACCTAACTGTCTCAGGGATCAAAGGCTCATTTGATTGATTTGTGATAACTTTGCCTTTTGCACACACCTTCCACTCTTAGCCAATTGGATCAATTACTTTTCCCTGGAAACACCAAAGTCATTCCTCTGCCCAGGCCTTGGCTCACACCATTTCCCATGCTTGGCATGCCCTCTCCTTCTTAACCTCAGATATCCAAGCTGAGACTGGGCCAAGTCTTAAAGAAGTAAGAGGACTGTCTCAGCAAAGGCTCTGAACTGGCAGACTGCTAGCTGTAATTAGGTGAATCATTTATATCCAAAGTCAAATTATCCCCCCCAAAGAAAAATAACTACAAGGCCAAACAACACCAGTATTCTCACACAAACTTCCGTGAAAGTGAAAATATGAATTGCCATCATTGCCAAAGCAGCTGTCTCACACCATTCATGGGTCTTCTTTGTGAACTCTTCTTATGCTGCTCTTCTAACTGTTGGTATTCCTTGGGACTGTGTCTTAGGCCCTTGTCATCTATCATGGTATAGACTCTCTCCTGTGGGGATTTTATCTGCTGACATGGTTCCATTTCCACTATCTTCTGGTCACTCCCAAATCTCTCTCCAGTTCAGACTTGTCTCTGAGCTCCAGACCTGTACACCCAACTGCCTCTTGGATGGCTGCTGGCTATAACCTCAACACCAGCCCCAAACTAAATTCTATATCCTTCCAGGCCACTCCTCCTCCTCCTGAATTCTGTATATCAGAGGTAGCCCCATCCAAGGCAGAAATCTGGCAGAACCCTAGATCCTCCACATCTATACATCAGTCTGAAGACGTCTACTGTTCTGTCTTCTAGTTCTTTAACCCTCCTGCTCTGCTGTTTCTAATCTCTGTTAAGCACATCTGTGGAGTTCTTCATTTCAGGCGTTGTTCTATATTTGCTGTTTGACTGTTTTAAAAAATGGAATCCAGATGTTGAATCTTTTCTACTGTTTTCTTGAATATACTGATCATAGCAATTTCAAAGTTTCCCGTCTAAGAATCCAACGTCTGAGTCACTATGACTCTGCTTCTATTGTTGGATTTTTCTTGGGGTTTCCGATCAACCAGTCCTTTTTATTTTCTCCAGGATACCTTGCAAGTTGCTGTTGTTGTTTTTATGAGATGGGGTCTTGCTATATTGCCCAGGGTGGAGTGCAGTGGCTATTCACAGGCTCAATCCCACCGTTGATCAGCATAAGAGTTTTGTCCTGTTCCATTTCTTTTTTTTTTTTTTTTGAGTCAGAGTCTCACTTGGTCACCCTGGGTAGAGTGCTGTGATGTCTTAGCTGACAGCAACCTCCAAGTCCTGGGCTCAAGCGATTCTCTTGCCTCAGCCTCCTGAGTAGCTGGGACTACAGGCATTCGCTCTTGCTCAGGCTGTCTCAAACTCATGAGCTCAGGCAATCCACTGGCCTCGGCCTCCCAAATGCTGGGATTACAGGCGTGAGCTACCGCACCCAGCTGACCTGCTCCATTTCTGATGTGGGCTGGTTCACCCCTCTTTAGGCAATCTGGTGGTCCCTCACTCTCAGAAGCTCACCATACTGATGCCAAACTTAGCGCGCTCATGTGGCATATCACATTACAGCCCAGAATTCCTGGCTCCAGCAATCTTCCTGCTTCAGCTTCCTGTATACCTGGGAATACAGGTGTGCACCACTGTGCCTAGCTGTCTTGTAAGTTTTGATCAGATGTCAGGCATTATAGATGAAAATAAGTAAAGCCTTGGTGGTGCTTGTGGCTCAGTGAGAAGGGCACCAGCCCCATATACCAAGAGTGGTGGGTTCGAACCCAGGCCCCGGCCAAACTGCAATAAAAAGTAGCTGGGTGTTGTGGTGGGCGCCTGTAGTCCCAGCTCCTCGGGAGGCTGAGGCAAGAGAATCGCCTAAGCCCAAGAGCTGGAGATTGCTGTGAACTGTGACGCCACAGCACTCTACCGAGGGTGACAAAGTAAGACTGTCTCTAAAAAGAAGAAAATAAGTAAAGCCTCAAATTATGTTATCTTCTTTCTTTTTTTTTTTGAGACAAAGCCTCAAGCTGTCACCCTGGATAGAGTGCCGTGGCATCACAGCTCACAGCAACCTCCAATCCCTGGACTCAAGCGAGTCTCCTGCCTCCGCCTCCCAAGTAGCTGGGACTACAGGCACCCGCCACAACGCCCGGCCATTTTTTGGTTGCAACCGTCATTGTTGTTTGGCGGGCCTGGGCTGGATTCGAATCCGCCAGCTCAGGTGTACATGGCTGGCACCTTAGCCCGTTGAGCCACAGGCGCTGAGCCATGTTATCTTCTTTCAAAGAGTATTAGGTCTTCTTCCTTTCAAGGATTGGACTTAGGCTTGTTTAGGGTTTTCAGTTTTGCCCTCACCCCCAGGTTATGTTCCGAGGGCAAGGCCTGAGGTGCTTCCCAAGGTTTCTTCAGCTTGGCAACCTCTGTGTCCCCAGCATCACATGCCTGCTGGAAGCCTTGCTGGGTTCTGCAGCTTCCCAGCTACTATTTTTTTCTGCTGAGTTTCTTGGACTCTCGCTCTATGCATGCACAGCTTGCCAGTGACTTCAGGGAAATTTATTTGCAGATTGGGGACTCCCTTTTCTGTGGTCCCATCCATTCCAGGAATTTAATTCTTCCCGACATCCTGGCAGCCCCAAACTCCAACCTCCGTCTTCTCAGTCTAGCAACTCTCTTTCTGTCTGGGCTCTATTTCCTCTTCACAGCAGCAAATTGGAAAGTGCACTCCAGGAAAAAGCCAGGTTGTGTTCTACGCTTATTTCAAAGATTCTCAAGCTCCCCCCTTCACTTGCTGCTTTCCAATGACTTCAAGGAATTGTTTACTATTTGCCCAATGTTTGTAGCTATCATTGGCAGAAGGGTGAGTCTCATATAAGTGACTTCACTATGACCAATACCATAGGTCTCCTTCCCACATCTAATCTATCACTCAGGCCTCTTCATCCACCTGCCAAATAGCTCTCAGATCAACCACCTCTTCCCCTCAGTGTACCTGACACCCTGGTCCAGCCACCCTCTTTTCTACCTAGACAACCTTACCCACCTCCAAGCTTTCCCCTCAACCTGTCTTCTGTCATGAGGTCAGAATAATTTGTTAAAAATACAAATATGATCATGACATGTCCCATTAAAAATCCTTTTGTGACATCCCAGTGCTCCCAGGAAGAAGTCTCTGTATTGGTTCTGCACCATGGCCTAGAAGGCCCCATGTAACATGACCCTGCCACAGCTCCTCTTGCTCCATTTTTTTCTTCTTCCAGCCACACTACTTTTGCCCACTTTGGGGCTTTTTTATCTGTTGCTTCCTCTGTTGGAAAACCCTTTCTACAGCTTTTTTTCTTTTTTTTGAGGCAGAGTCTCACTTTGTCACCCTTGTTAGGGTGCCGTGGTGTCAGCTCACAGCAACCTCAAACTCTTGGGCTTAAGTGATTCTCTTGCCTTAGCCTCCCAAGTAGCTGGGACTATAGGTGCACTCCACAATGCCCAGCTATTTTTGTGGTGTAGTTGTCATTGTTGTTTGGCAGGCCTGGGCTGGATTCAAACCTGCCAGCTCTGGTGTATGTGGCTGGCACCCTAGCCGCTGAGCTACAGGTGCTGAACCATTTCTATGGCTCTTTTTTTTTTGTAGAGACAGTCTCACCTTATCGCCCTCGGTTGAGTGCTGTGGGGTCACACAGCTCACAGCAACCTCCAACTCCTGGGCTTAGGTGATTCTTCTGCCTCAGCCTCCCAAGTAGCTGAGACTACAGGCGCCCGCCACAACGCCCGGCTATTTTTTTGTTTTGCAGTTCGGCTGGGCTGGGCTTGAACCCGCCACCCTCGGTATATGGGGCCAGCGCCCTACTCACTGAGCCACAGGCGCTGTCCTCTACGGCTTTTTAACAATCTGACTCCCCCTTATCCCTCAAGATCCAGTTTAGCTGTTCCTTCCTCTAGGAAACTTTCCCTGACCTGAGTTAGGTGACTCCCCTGGGGTCCCACAGTACCTACTTTCCCCTGATCCCACCTTGACCCCTCTGCCTGTGCTGCCCCTTTCACAGCCTGATTAATCTAACCAGACACCCTCTGGTGATGTGTCTGTCATCTACTCTTGTGTCACACTCCCAGTACACACTGGATGGTGAGCTTCCTGGAGGCAGAGCCCAAGGCTGTCTTGGTTACTGCTGGGTCCCCAGCATTATGTAAGTACAGAGTGCAGTTTAACCGACTATTTGAGTTGCCACAAGCAGGGTAAGATGGCAGCAGAAATGGAAATGAGCCAGGTAAGGTGGCTCACACCTGTAATCCTAGCACACTGAGAGGCTAAGGCAGGTGGATTGCATGAGCTCACGAGTTGGAGACCAGCCTGAGCAAGAGTGAGATCCTACCTCTACAAAAATAGAAAAAACTAACTGGGCATTGTGATGAGCACCTGTAGTCCCCGCTACTAGGAAGATCACTTGAGCCCAGGAGTTTGAAGTTGCTGTGAGCTATGATGCTACGGCACTTATCCAGGAGGCAGTGAGACTCTGTTTCAAAAGAAAGAAAGAAATGGGGATGATATAGGCATATCAGTTATTAACTCTCATGTCCCTGTAATCCATCAGTGAAAGGGTAACACTGGTCCAGCAGGGGGTCTCCAGGGATTTGTTCTGACACTGACCAATACTGTTAAACATTTTAACTAACATCCCTGATTAGATGTATTCTTTAGACCCAGGTATTAGTGCTTTCCTTAAGCAGGTCTCATTGAGAGAGGAAGTTAATGTCCACTCTCTTGTCATTTCCTGAAAAAAGAGCATCTGATTCAGCCCTGTCAACAGATCAAAGTTTGTGGTTAGGATGCATGAAAATCAGGCAGAATCCGGTTGAATGACGAACAAAGAAAACCCAGAGCAAACGCGGACACTCTGCTTAGTGACATCACTATGACTGGACTGGCCTTAATCAATTTCCTTCCTCATCATGGCCAGGAAGAGGAATCTCTGCTGACCATGCGCCAGGGATCCCTTCTTTCCCCGTTCTTCCTCTCCTGTGGCACTTTGGGAGAATTTGACCCCTTCAAAGTCTTTTTTTTTTTTTTTTTTTGCGTTTTTTGGCTGGGGCCGGGTTTGAACCCACCACCTCTGGTATATGGGGCCAGCGCCCTACTCCTTTGAGCCACAGGCTCTGCCCGCTCAGTCTTTTTAAAAAACTGACCAGAGCTTGAAGCCATGAAGCTCCATGGGGCTTATGGAAATTTCTTCACATTTTTTTTTTTAATTGCCTAAGTCAAAGACCATCTATCCCAGGGAACTCCCAGCCCACAGCAAAGTTCCCCCATTAAGAACGTTGAGTCTCTGTTTGTATCTTGGCCCCTTAGCATCTATTGCTCGGACCGTCTCTTATCCCCATGGAAAAAATCACATGGACAGACATCAGCGAGACACCTCACCCACATCTCAAGCACATGTGGGAGCTTGTTGAAGGCCCGTGTTGCATCTTCCACATAACAACCATACACACAAACATGCCAGAGGGGGCTGGGTTAGGGAGGAGGATAAGTTTGTAGTTGGGGATGGACTGAAGATAGTTTGAGATGAGGATGAGGTTGATGTAGCGATGATGTTAAATTCTGTGTTCTAAATTCTGTGTTTAGCATAGGGATGGGTTTGAGTTGGAAACAGTGTTGGAGGAAAATGAAGTTGGAGGTGAGGCTGAGTTGGGTTTGGGGATGCGTGGGGCTAACGCTGGGTTTGAGCTGGGGCTGGCACTGGTGTAGGGCATGGAGTTGAGGTTGGAGCGGTATAAAATCAGAGACGGGATTGGGATGACAATAAGGTTGAGTTGGGGACGGCGAGGGCTGCCCCACTCACCAAGGCTGGGCTGGTTGCACAAGTCTGACCCACACACGGCCTCTGTAAGGGTGATGATCTGTGAGCCAGTCCGGTAGCTCATAGTCCTGTTAGTCTTCTCTGAGTGGGCACAGCCTTTCTCCACCACCTCAAAGTCATCTCCTCCTGTAAGGAATGGATCTTCATTAGCCTAGAGGCTCCTCTGAGCCCAACCGCCCTCTGACACTCCTGGTCTCAAGGTCACCCACTCCCAGGGCTGATCTCTGCCAATCCTCTCCTCTTGTTTGGGGTCCAACTCTGTCTTTTCATAGAGTTATCCCTACATCCCCACCTTTCACACATAGGAAAGATGCTTTTTTTTTTTTTAAGAGACAGTCTCACTTTATCACCCTGAGTAGAGTGCTGTGGCGTCACAGCTCACAGCAACCTCCAACTCCTGGGCTTAGGCGAGTCTCTTGTCTCAGCCTCCCGAGTAGCTGGGACTACAGGTGCCCACCACAACACCCAGGTATTTTTTGTTGCAGTTTGGCCGGGGCCGGGTTCGAACTCTCCACCTTCAGTATATGGGGCTGGCGCCCTAGTCACTGAGCCACAGGTGCTGCCTGGAAATCTGCTTTCTTAATGACTCACTATCACTGGGACTTTCTGGATTTATCTACCCCTTACCCCCACCTCAAGTTTAGAGATCTCAGCAGGGAGATGCCTCTAATGGGAATTTCTAAAGGGAAATGCTTCCAGCATACCCAAAAGTGCAAGAGATGCTATAATAAATACTGCCTATTTGTCAACTAACTTTGTAAAATATTAGCTTTGCTATATTTGTTTGGTTTTTTTTTGAGACAGAGCCTCAAGCTGTCACCCCGGATAGAGTGCTGTGGCATTACAGCTCACAGCAACCTCCAATTCCTGGGCTCAAGCGAGTCTCCTGCCTCTGCCTCCCAAGTAGCTGGGACTACAAGCGCCTGCCACAAGGCCTGGCCATTTTTTGGTTGCAGCCGTCATTGTTGTTTGGCGGTCCTGGGCTGGATTTGAACCCGCGAGCTCAGGTGTACATGGTTGGCGCCTTAGCCCGTTGAGCCACAGGCGCCAAGCTGCTATATTTGTTTCAGATACTCTTTATAAGAAATAGAATTTAAGTTAGGCACAGTGGCTCATGCCTGTGATCCTAGAACTCTAGGAGGCCGAGGTGAGCAAATTGCTTGAGCTCAGGAGTTTGAGACCAGCCTGAGCAAGGGCGAGACCCCATCTCTACCAAAAAGAGAAAAAATAGTCAGGCATAGTGGTGCACAATTGTAGTCCTAGCTACTTCAAAGTCTGAGGCAAAAGGGTTGCTCAAGCCCAAGAGTTTGAGGTTGCTATGAGCTATGAGGCCATAGCACTCTACCCACGGTGACAGAGTGAGACTCTGTCAAAAAAAAAAGAAAGAAGGAAGGAAGGAAGGGAGGAAGGGAGGAAGGGAAGGAAAGGGAAGGAAGAAGAAAAGAAAGAAAGAGAGAGAAAGAAAGACAGAGGCTCAGTGCCTGTAGCACAGTGGTTACGGCACCAGCCACAAGCACCGAGGCTAGTGGGTTCGAACCCAGCCCGGACCAGCTAAACAACAATGACAACAGCAACAAAAAAATGGCCAGGCATTGTGGTGGGTGCCTATAGTCCCAGCTACTCATGAGGCTGAGGCAAGAGAATCGCTTCAGCCCAGGAGTTTGAGGTTGCTGTGAGCTGTGACGCCATGGCACTCTACTGAGGGCAACATAGCAAGACTCTGTAAAGGAAAGGAAGGAAGGAAGGAAGGAAGAAAGAAAGGAAGGAGAGAAATGGAATTTAAAAGATACTGTTAGTCAGGCATGATGGCTCACTCCTGTAATCCCAGCACTTTGGGAGACTGAGGTGGGAGAATTACTTGAACCCAGGAGTTTGAGAGCAGCCTGGATAACACAACAAAACCTGTTTTTGCAAAAAAAATTTAAAAATTAGTGAGGCATGGTAGTGTGTGCTTGTAGTCATAACTACTTGGGAGGCTGGGAATTGGTGGTTGCAGTGAGCTGTGATCATGCCGCTGCACTCCAGTCTAGGCAACAGAGTGAGACTTTGTCTTAAACACAGGCCAGGCGCAGTGGCTCATGCCTGTAATTGTAGCATTCTGGGAGGATTGCCTGAGTTCCAGACCAGTCTGAGCAAGAGTGAGACCCAGTCTCTAAAAATAGCTGGGCGTTGTGGCAGGGCCTGTAGTCCCAGCTACTTGTAAGGCTGAGACAACAGAACTGCTTGAGCCCAAGAGTTGGAGTTGCTGTGAGCTATGATGCCATAGCACTCTACTGAGTGTGACAAAGTGAGACTCTGTCTAAAAAAAAAAAAAAAAAAAAATCAAACTCCGGTTTTTGTTTTTTTTTTTTTGAGACAGAGCCTCAAGCTGTCACCCTGGATAGAGTGCCATGGCATCACAGCTCACAGCAACCTCCAACTCCTGGGCTCAAGTCATTCTCCTGCCTCCGCCTCCCAAGTAGCTGGGACTACAGGCGCCCGCCACAACGCCCGGCCATTTTTTTGGTTGCAGCCGTCATTGTTGTTTTGGCGGGCCCGGGCTGGATTCGAACCCGCCAGCTCAGGTGTACATGGCTGGCGCCTTAGCCCGTTGAGCCACAGGCGCCGAGCCCAAACTCCTGGTTTAAGCCATCCTCCTGCCTTGGCCTCCCAAAGTAACTATGACTACAGGTACTCCAGGCACCCAGCACAATACCCGGATATCTCTTGCTCAGGCTGGTCTCAAACTCCTGAGCTTAAGGGATCCTTCCGCACCTGGGCCTCCCAAAGTGTGAATTAGAGGTGTGAGCCATGGTGCCCAGCCTGTTGCACATGTTTTCTTAAACCTTATATAAAAATGCATCATATTCTCCAACAGGCTTTTTTCTCTCAATTTTATCTTTTTGAGATGCGTCATTGATATTTGTAGCTCTGGTTCCTTCATCTAAACTGGGGTGAAGCATCCCATTATGTGATTATGCCTGTACTGCTGACAGATTTGAGTTTCTTTCCAGTTTACCATGTCACAAACACTGCTGTGAGGAACATTGTTATACACAGGTCTCTGGCATTTCTACATCCTAGGAGCTGAATTGCTGGCTCTAGGGTACGCTAATCTTCATCAGATTTTGCCAAATTACTCTGGGTGGGGGAATTGCCAATTTGCCCTCCAACACTGGGTCTGTAGCTCCAGGTCCTCACCAACCCAGGCACTGTCAGATTTTTAAATGCCCGCTCATCTGGTGGGTGAGAACCGGGATTTTCTGGTTGTTTCAGTTCGCGGTTCCCTAATTAACTGGTGAGAGGATCCTTGGTCACTTCTGCATCCTGTCGTGACAGAGTCGGGGGAGCTCACCTTCCCAAATGCGCATGACCGTGGTCCTGCAGAGGTCCTGGCCCAGGGCGCACTCCTCCACCCAGCAATACCCGCTGCTCTCACACCGCTTGCACCGCAGGCCCCAGAAGGCTGAAGGGAGAAGTGGGGAGAGGAGATATGAGGGGGGGAGATAAGATCCCCTCTCGTCCTTTCATGCCTCCAAACCAGAACCAAGTCTCATGCCAGAACCGGTCCACTCGGGTTCGTGCTCCACGTTCTTCTGGGCTCTGACCGTCGGTGCTCCCAAGTCTATCGCTGGCTCATGTTCTGTCTCTGCCACAAGTCCTTCCCCACAATTCTGCCCTGGCCCATTTTCTCTTTAATTCTGTTTTCGCACCGGATCTATCCTGAAAGTCCCATCCCCGCCCTCTCTATCAGGAGAGACTCCGTTTAGGCCCTTTCTCCCACCCCAGCAGCTTCAGGAATATTCCTCCTGTCAAGTTCTGTTAAGGGCGTTCTAAGCTTAGTGCATGCTGATCTTTATACCTCCGCTCGCAACACCAGTGCCCTAGTGGAATTATCCCTCCCAACTCACTGCCCCAGATTCCACACTCCTCCTTTGCCTCTCTCCACCCACCAGTTTATTCTCAAATTCAAATCCCACCCGTCCGCCCTTCCGCAATTCTAATCTCAAATACTCCAGTTTCCCCGCAACCAGCGTTTCCTGCCTGCCCTCCTGTCTCTCCTGAAGGTTTTCGCCCGGGCCGTAGCGCCCTTAGAGGTCCTCTGAACCCCGCCCCCAGCTTCTCCCCGGACATTTCCGCTCCTACCGCCAGCTGCTCACCCAAGTTTAGCCACACCCCTACCTCCACCCTGATGTCATAGCCCCGCCCCTAGGTCCTCCTGGACTTTTCTCTCCTGCCCCGGCCCCTCCCTGACGGTCTAGTCCCGCCCCCCTGTCCCCTCCTCGACGTTCTCTCCCCGCCTCCAACCCCTCCCCTTCGTCTTTCCTCGGCCCCAGCTAGTGCCCGAAGTTCCGACCCGGTTCACTGTCCCTCCCCTAAGGCTCTACCCCGCCCGTAAGCCTCCTGGGTATCCTTTTTCCCTCTCCAAACCCGGAGTTTTCCTGAGTTGTTACTCATTCTCGGCCTCCCGTGGTCTCAAGAGCTTTCCAGGTTATTCATCGCCGCACACCCCCACGTCTGTCCCCATTCCGCCCTGACTCAGTTCCTTCTCGAATGCCTCTCATTTCTCAAGCCCATCCCCCCCAACGTTTTTCCGGGGGAAGCAAGTGCTACAGTGAAGTCGGGGAGAGGGAAGTGAAAGGGAAGTGTCCTCGAGGAACAAGCCCTGGGTCCCCAGCCCCAGGATCGACCTCTCTTTAGGCTTTTTGTAAAAGGGGGCACCTGTCTTCAGGCGCGGGATGGAGAGCGCGTGGGGCCAGGATCCTCAGGGGATTTGGGGCCAGTTATTTGGCCTCTCCATGGTTCCGTTTCCTTCCCTGACAAACAGAATTTATAATAGTTCAAGCGGCTGGTTTGAAATGGCAAGGAAGTTTAAAAGAGCGTCTGGAATAAAGAGAGCGCTCTTTAAATGAAGGCTGGTCCCCGTCGCTAAACGCCTTCGCTCGGCCGATACTCCCTGAGCACCTGAGTGCCAGGTATGCGCTGCGTGGGGTTGCAGATAGCACAAGAGTAATTAGTATTGGAAGGGGATGGTGCTCATTTTCCCAACTCAAAGACCTTGACCTCCCCTCTCCCGTCGCGTCCCCAACACACCCGTCTCCAGCGCCAGCATCCGAGACGCAGCCCCTACCTGGGACGCAGGTCTGAACCAAGAGCAGGAGAGGCGGCAGCAGCGACAGCGGCGGGCGGCCCATGTCCGGAGGGCGCTTCTGTGCGCCACCTTCCTGCAGCTCTTCTCTCCTAGGACTGGGCAGGAGGCAGTTTTGTGGCCCCGGGGGCTCCTCCCAGACGTTTTGCGAAAGAGCAAGTCAGCCACGGATGAGTGGGCACTTCCCCCTCCTCCCCCGCGGCCTCCCCCGCCTCAAACTTCCCTCCCCAGGGTGCGGCCGTCCCGCTGTGAGGAGCCTGGCTCTGCCCTGACTCACCGAGCCTAAGCCGCAGTGACAGCAAAGACCCCCGACTTCCTGGAAGCAAATCCCAGTTCTCTCCCTTCCCTGCTGTGGGACCTCGGGCAATCTTTCTCCTCAGCTATGAAAATGGAGATGAAACTTGTCCCGTTGGGGAAGTAAAATGGGGCTGATTATTAGGTAATATTAGGATTTTTGTTAGTTTTGTTTGGGGGATAATGTTATTGTGGTTATATGGGAAAATATCCCTATATAGAGATGCATGCTGAATATTCAGGGATGAAAAGATAAAATTTACCTTAAAAACACTTTGGCAAAAAAAGTAAATATCACAGTTATGAACAGCGCTTTGCAGTTAGGTGGGGGAAGTGTTCTCATCCTTTAAAAATGCTCACTGAGGCAGCGCCCGTAGCTCAGTGGGTAGGGCGCCGGCCACATACACCCAGGCTGGCGGGTTCGAACTCAGCCCAGGCCTGCTAAGCAACAAAGACAACTGCAACAAAAAACAGCTGAGCGTTATGACGGGCACCTGTAGTCCCAGTTACTTGGGAGTGTTAGGCAAGAGAATCGCTTGAGCCTAAGAGTTTGAGGTTGTTGTGATCTGTGACGCCACAGCACTCTACCGAGGACGACATAGTGAGACTCTTTCTCAAAAAAAAAAAAAAAATTAATTAAAATTAAAAATAAAAATGCTCTTTGAAGTATTTGAGGGTACATTACTTTAGAAGAAAATGAAGACAAAATAGCCAAATATGTCTATCAATTATATCAAGCTAATGGGCCTATGAGAGTTTATTTTGTCACTCTATCTCCTTTTCTGTGTGTTTGAAGAGGTTTGTGATAAGTGAAAAAAAGAAAAAAAGGAAAATCAAATGCAAAAGATAAAATAGTCCCCCCCGGCTCAGAATGGTTCTGACAAGACAGCAATTTAATGCAGGTGAAATGCCTGGGACAGCCACTGACCACAACGGAGGCCTCAACAAACTCCTTCAGCATTTAGCAAGGACCTGCTTGGTGCTCCCTGACTCTGGTCTAGGAGCTGGAGACACAGGAGGAAACAAAGCCCAGTCCCCTCCCTTAGAGCCCTGACAGTGGGAGGAGATATGGTTATCTAGTTTTTCACTTTCAAGTAGTGATAAGCAAAATGTAGAAAATAAAGCGGGTTGGGGGAGGCCTGAGGGTAGACTGCAGTGTGAGCTGTTTTAGGTGGGTGATCCAGGAGGGTTTCCCTCAGCCTGTGGCGTTTGAGCAGAGACCGAATGCAGGGAGGGAAGACGAGGGGCTGATGTGTGAGGGGAAAGGGAACAGTCAGGGCAAAGGTCCTGAGGTGGGAGTGTGCCTGACAAGATCTAGGAATAGCAGAGAGGTTAGTGTGGGTGGAACAGGGTAGGAAAAGGAGAGGATAGTAGAGGATGAGTCAGTGGTAGGTACCTGTACCGCTGTAATAATCATTATACTATATGATCCTCATTAATTCATTGAAGCCATAAGCTAATAATTTTAAGATAAGGTAAGAAAGGTCCTAAAGCTATCCCCTTTCCTTAGACACAATATAACCCAATGGGTAAGAGAGTGGGAGCTGGCCTCAGACTATTGGGAGGGTTTAAATTCTATCTAGTTATTAGCTGCATTGCCTCCTGCAGGTTACTTAACCTCCCTCTGCTCCAAGGCCTTTACCTGGAAAGTAGAGAGGGCAAGTGTTTCTTTCCCAGGGCTGGTGTGCCAGAGAAATAAAAGACTGTACCTATGATGCATGGCACATAGTGTGTGCTCAATAAAAGTGGTAGCTGCCATCATTATTGTTATTGTCTCGACTCAAGACCGCTGGACTCTGACCCCGCATTTCCTCTTCCTGGAGAGAAGGGAGTGGGAGGCATGTCATCAAGTCTGACAACTGCTGAAGCCTTCCCTGGCTGGGTCACCCTGGGCCAATGATGTCCTTTCTGAGTCTCAGTTTTCTCATCTGGAAAATGGAGCCCCTCTTGGGGTTGGGGTGAAGACTAAATGACTAAATATTAATGTGCATGAGGTGGGGATTCAGAAAGTTGGGGTGTTGGTTCAAGTAGCTTGAGAGCCAGCTCAGACACTTGCTTTTGAGTGACCCTAGGCATGTGGCTTCACTCCACTGATCCTTGATTTTTCCCACCTGTTATGAAATGGATTGGGGTGGGTGGGAGGCATCTCTAGTGAAGAGAAAATTCAGGTTTGAGCGTCACATGGAGTTCTGTAGTCTGGCGCTACCACTTCCTGGTAGGATGACCTCACTGTTCTGGGTCATAATTTCCTCTTTCATTTAAATGAGAGAGATACCTCGGAGCCCACTCAACTCCACCTCAGACTTCTCTGGTCTCCTGAAATCCCTGTCTTTCTCTCCCTTATCTGTGTCTGTCTTTTTATTTTTATTTTTTTGCGACAGCGTCTCACTTTGTCACCCTGGGTAGAGTGCCATGGCGTCATAGCTCACAGCAACCTCAAACCTCTTGGGCTCAAGTGATCCTCTTGCCTCGGCCTCCCAAGTAGCTGGGACTATAGGCACCTGCCACAATGCCCGGCTATTTTTAGAGACGAGGTTTCGCTTTTGCTCAGGATGGTCTCAAACTCCTGAGCTCAAGCAGCCCATCCACCTCAGCTTCCCAGAGTGCTGGAATTACAGGCATGAGCCACCATGCCCGACCCTTGTCTTTGTCTTTTTCTATCTCACCATTTTCTTCTTTTTCTTTATCTCTGTCCCTGTTTATTTTTCTTGATCCCCAGAATCTTTCTTTTTTCTCTCTCTCTGTTTTACTGTCTTTCTATCTCTGCTTCTCCCTTTTCTCTCTGCATGCCTGTGTGTCTTTCTGTTTCTGTCTCTGCCTCTCTGTCCCTCCCTCAGGTGACACACACCTGTAAGCTTCCGGTGATGTGTTAAGGGATGGGGCCGGCAGGGGGCTGGACCTGGGCACAATCCAGAAAAGTGTCAGGAATGTCCACTCCTTCTTCGTGACTCACCTGGGCCTCACCTGGCTCCTGCCTGCAGGGTCGTGGGTGAGGCTCACGGGTTTCGGGGGCTGCCCAGCCTGAGGAGAGGAGAATTTCGTGCAAAAACTTAGAGAGTGAGAGAGCAAGAGAGACAGAGGCTGAGAGAGGGAGAGACAGAAACCCGGAGCAGAGCTGGGGACAGACAGGGAGGTGGGGGAGGGAGGGGAAGGAGAGACCACGGCAGACTGACTCAGGGATAGTCAGAGAAGTAGACAGGGATAGGAAGAAGTGAAACTGACAGAGGGCTTAGCGAGAACCACGCACAGAAAAGTAGAGACGCAGATTCAGGGGCACCGTGTGTATTTATGAGTTTGTGTGTGTGTGCATTTGTGTGTGTACACATGAGTGCGCACACAGGCACATCTGTTTGAGACTCCCTCAGCCTCTTGGCACCTGCCCTGGGGAGGTGCCCACTGCTAGCTTGGCCACTGGGAGGGCCCTTTTCTGGGCTGGAAAGTGGGATAGTGGGGGGCGGCACCTGTGGGTCAAGGAGTAGGGCGCCGGCCCCATTTCCCCAGGGTGGCGGGTTCAAGCCCAGCCCCGGCCAAAACTGCAAATAAATAATAAAATAAAATAAATATTTTTTTTTAAAAGGAAAGAAAGTGGGAAGGTTCGGGGAGAGCTGATGGCAGGGTAAGCACCTGAGCAGATCCTGGTCTGGCCACCTCCCGGATGTGCGGGACCTTACCATTCAGGGGCTCCCTAGGAAGTGGAAGAACTGGGAAACTCCTTTTACCTACTACCTGCCCCCCACTTCCCAGGCAGAGAAACTGAGGTCCAAAAGGGAAACTTTATTTATTTTTTTGTAGAGACAGAATCTCATTTTATCACCCTTGGTAGCATGCCCTGGCATCACACAGCTCACAGCAACTTCCAACTCCTGGGCTTAGGCGATTCTCTTACCTCAGCCTCCGAGTAGTTGGGACTACAGGCGCCCGCCACAACGCCCGGCTATTTTTTTTTGTTGCAGTTTGGCCGGAGACAGAGTGCCGTAGTTTCAGCCTAGCTCCCAGCAACCTTAAACTCCTGGGCTCAAGAGATCCTCCTGCCTCAGCCTTCCGGGGAGCTGAGACTACAGGTGCCCACCATGATGTCTGGCTATTTTTTTCTATTTTTAGTAGACACAGGTCTCACTCTTGCTCAGGCTGGTCTTGAATTCCTGAGCTCAAGCAATCCACCTTCCTCGGCCTCCCAGTGCTAGGATTACAGGTGTGAGCCACTACGGCTGGCCAGAAGATCCAAGTTCCTGAGACTTAGGTTGAGAACTCATGCAACACAACTTCTACCCCTCGCTATTGGCCAGAGCAAGTTCTAAGAACAGCTCAGATTTGAGGGGAGGAGGATGGACTCTGCCGGTTGATGGAGGGCACTGCTCAGAATTCATGACCATTTGCAATTCTACCCCTTGCCTTTTCACCGTTGGATTGGCAAAAATAAAACAGTTGGCTGAGGCAAGAGGATCACTTGAGGCGGAGTTGGAGGTTGCTGTGAGCTATGACGCCATGGCATTCTACCCAGGGCGACAGCTTGTGACTCTGTCTAAATAAATATATAAATAAATAAATAAAAATAAGACCGTTGGATACTAACAAGGAGTTGGCATGTATAAATTGGTACAGCCCTACGGAAGGTAATTTTGCAACTGCTCTCAAAATCGCAAATGTAGTAAAACTCTTTGACGCAGCAAAACCACTCACCACTTCCAGGAACTGGTGTGTGTATGAAATGATGTGGGTACAGCGCTCTTCATTGTGGCCTGTTTTGTAATACCAGGTGATGGGTAGGTACTTAACACTACCAAAGACGCTTTTATTCAGTGGACAAAAGAAAGAGGAAACTGTTTATATAATTTGTTACATTATCACCTAGGGGCAGAACAGCATGTAGAGGCACGTTTGTGCATAAAAGGGGGCAAATGTCCATAGAAGCTTGTACAGTACAGGCATGAAATAACTTGTCTGATGTCCTCTTGCCTTGAGGTTTCCATTTACCGGCAGGGAAATGTCCCTTCCCTGCATACCTGCCCTTCACTCTTTACCCTAAAGCCTCTCTCATGTTTGTGTAGCTCCTGGTGTGTTTGCCCAGCCAGGGTCATAAGTAGTGAGTGGCTTCTCTTAGTCACGAAGTGCCATAAGGTGCTCTCTCCCCCTCTAGACTCCAGACTCCCCTGGGGGACTGGCTTTTCAGTCTTCCCAACTCTTTTGAACCAAAGGATTCTGGGTCCACCAGGGAAGGAGGTTAGCCAAGCCCCCAAAGTTTTCATTGTCTTAGCACCCTGCCAGGAAAAGCTGCCTCCCCTCCTCTGGGCTCCTATCTTTTCTTCTAAGAGTTGGCACCTTCCAAAGTAGACGCCTTGATTGTACACAGTGATTGAGGGGCCCCACCCGGGAGTCTGGGAAGCCCAGTTGGCCTGTAGGTGACCTTGAACTGGTCCTTTCTTTTGCTTGAGTCTCTCCTCTGTGCAAAGGAGAGAGGCAGCCTCAGCCTGCCCCTTAGCAGACTTACTGAACTTGTTAAATGATAATGGTGATAACAATGAGAGCAGCAGTTAGTGCCCACAGTTCTAAGAGCTCTAGGTAAATCAGCTCATTTAATGCAGCAGCCCTTAGATGTGGTTCCTCCTAGGTGACCTACAGATGAGAGGACAGGCTCAAGTAGGTAAAATGTCTCACCCAAGGCCAATCACCTTGGAAACAACAGAATTGTAACTTGAACCTAGGATGTCTAGTTCCAAAGTGTTTATCCCTGGGTGGGGCATGGTGGCTCACGCCTATAATTCTAGCAGTTTGGGAGGCTGATGCAGGTGGATTGCCTGAGCTCAAGAGTTTGAGACCAGCCTGAGCAACAGCAAGACACTTTTTCTAAAAATAGAAAAGCTAGACAGGTATGGTGATGGGTACCTGTAGTCCCAGCTACTCAAGAGACTGAGGCAAGAGGATTGCTTAAGCCCAAGAGATTAAGGTTGCTGTGAGCTATGGTGCCACAGCACTCTACCCAGGGTGATAGAGTGAGACTCTGTCTCAAAAAAAAGAGAGAGAGAGAGAGAAAGAGAGCTCATTTCTCTTCTAGATGTGGGTGTGGTTTCCTTGAAGCCTGAACATCACTACTACAAATCCCCCCAATGCTGACTGAGCAGTTATACCCAGATGAACACACTGAGACCCAAACAGGGGAAGAGACATTCCCAGAGGTACACCTCAAAGGAGAAGCAAATGGGGAGTCAAAGCCCATGAGAGATGTGCCTAGCCGTAGGGCTGGAAGGCACCATGTAGTTAAAGTTTGCCTTATTCCCACTGAACTCATATGGAAATCGAGGTGGCCCTGTAAGGGGCAGTGAGGACTGGCTGGTTTTCCTCCTGGTGCAGCCCAGAGGGCGAGTCAGAGAGACCAGGGTTTACACATTGGTTGTTCTGACTTGCTCACTTTGTGGCCTTGAACAAGGGCTTTGACTGCTCTGAGATTTAGTAAAGAGGGAAACCCAGGCATGATTTCAACTGTACTGTTGTTAAAATATTGAGATACAAGGTTGGGTGTGGTAGCTCACACCTGTAATTCTAGCACTCTGGGAGGCTGAGGATGGTAAATTGCTTAAGCTCAGAAGTTCAAAACCAGTCTGATCAAGAGCAAGACCTTGTCTCTACTTAAAATAGAAAAACTAGCCAGGTTGGTGGTGGGCGCCTATAGTCCCAGCTACTCAGGAGGCTGAGGCAAGAGGCTTGCTTGAGCCCAAGAGTTTGAAGTTGCTGTGAGCTATGACACCATAGCACTCTACCCAGGGCAACAGAGTGAGACTCCATCTCAAAAACAAACAAAAAAACAAATATTGAGATGCATCCAGGTTTGGCTGGTCAAAACCCACTGCCTCCAGACCCTGAGTGCCCCCCATGGCATCTCCAGGTCTTCCCAGACACCACCTGCTATGTTTCGGAAACCATAAGGGAACAGGGTCCACGGTGGCCCCCAGGATGGCACTCCAGAGATTAGGCAGAATTGTTACTGCCAGTAACTTGAGCTATACTGACCGGCAGTCAAATATTTTGAAGATCCCTCCTGGGGTCAATGACAATGGCTTGAAGAACTATTATAAGGGCTTGGTGACTCACTCAGTGCCCAATCTGTTAATAGTAGTAGTAATAATAATGACACATCTATCATCCTTCTTTGGCCTCGCTGAGTAGCCTCAGGCCTCTCAGGACTCAGTTTCCCATCTCCTGCTCTCTGAGGCCCCTCCCTGGCTTGCTGTCCCACTGGCCAGGATGGGGGTGGGGCTGCTATCTTCCTAGTCTATTTGCTCTCTCTCTTCTGGGGCCGCCACCTAGCCAAGGCCCTTGCATAAAAGGCAAGGGCACTCCTGTCCTGCTTCCTCCTCCCTGGCCTGAATCATGCTCTGGCTCCTCTCTGCCCTGGTGCTCCTCGGAGTGCTGGCCACCCCAGAAGGTGAGCACACTCTGGTCCCTTAGAGAGGTCCATGGGTGATGGGAATCCAGCTTCAGAGTCTAGGCCCAGGTGCTTCTCCTGGAGTGGCCGAGAACATGGCTCTGGAACCAGGTTCCAATCCTGGGGACCCCAGGCAAGCCATTTAACTTCTCTCTCTCTGTCTTAGTTTTCCCATCTATGAAATGGGGATGCTGCTGCTGCTGCAGAGGGTTGCTGAGGGGGGCAACTGAGTTAATATGTTTACGGAGTCAGAACAGTACCAAGCTGGCAGCAGCCCTGTTTGAGAGTGATCTCTTATTGATACTCGGGAGCAGTTGCTATTATTCTTGCCAGCCTGCCTCCCTTCTGGCTCTAATTCTGCCATCTTTGCCTGGGTCAGGAATTAAGGGGCCTGGGTCCTACCTAGGATGATCTTGAATGAGACCCTAAACCCCTCTGGCATCAGTTTCCTCATCTATCATAGGAAAGTGTGAGATGAGGTCAGCTTCCTAGAGACTGAGCTTCCTAGAACCTTGAGGTTTCTTGAAATGGCCTCAGGGGGACTCTCCGAAAGTCAAGGGAACAGCTGACTGATCAGATGGGGTTTCTCCTCCACCCAGTGAGAAGGGAGATTCCACTTCCGTCTGCTCTGTTCTGGGCTGGGGAGGGAGATGTTGTTTAGAGAGAGGGGTTCTCTGGTGGGTTAGATGGAAGCTGACGGCAGCTCCTGCTTGGAGATTCTGTGATTCCCACCTCCAACCTCTGCCCTGCTGTTCTGCCTGCTGGGGAGCTGTCCCGGATGCCACCCACACTCCCCCTGGTCAGATTGCTTGGTTTTCTCCTGACAGCCCTCCCAGCCAAGCCTTAGTCCTATTTTTGAATCTTGTGTATGTGTGTGAGTGTGTGTTAGAGTGTGAGAGAGTATGTGTCAACATGTTTGAGAGTGTGTGAGCATGTGTTGTGAGTGTGAGTGCGTTAGAGTGCGGGTGTGTGTGAGTGAGCATTGAGTGTTGTGTGTGTGAGTGGGTGCAGTGTGTGTATGTGAGACAATGGGAGTGTGAGTGTGTGTGTGAGAGTGCTGTATATGTGAGTGTGTGAGTGGAGAGCATGAGAGTGTGTGTGAGTCTGTGTAAGTGTGTGTGTGTGTGAGTCTGTGTAAGTGCGTATGTGAGTCTGTGTGTAAGTGTGTATGTGTGTGAGAGTCTGTGTAAGTGCATATGTGTGTGTGAGCGTCTGTGTAAGTGTGCATGTGAATGTGTGTGAGTGTGTAAGTGTGTATGTGAGTGTGTGTCTGTGTAAGTGCGTGTGTGTGAGAGTCTGTGTAAGTGTGCATGTGAGTGTGTGTGTGTGTATGTGAGTGTGTGTGTCTATGTAAGTGCGTATGTGTGTGAGAGTCTGTGTAAGTGTGTATGTGAGTCTGTGTGTAAGTGTGTATGTGAGTGTGTGAGAGTCTGTGTAAGTGTGTACGTGACTGTGTGTGAGTCTGTGTAAGTGTGTATGTGAGCGTGTGTGAGAGTCTGGGTGTGTGTGAATTTTTTTCTCCTCGAACTGCAGGATCTGATCCCTCTTCTCTTCCCACAGGGACCTCCAAGACATGTCCAACCTGCTCTCTGCTGAGAAACTGCACAGAGATGACTTGTCCTTCCTCTCAGGATTTCTGCTTATTTAGCCAGATGCAGCTGGGTGGGGCACTGGCTGGGGGACTGGGTGGGGGGCAGAGAGGATGGACAAGGGGGGCAGGCAGTGGGGTGGAGGGCAGGGAGGACTGGACACCAGTGGAGGCCTTAGATGGGCCCCTAGGGATCGTTACATGGGAGGCAGAGGTCCAGGAGGGCTTGGGCTCTAATCGCTTCTCTTTGACCTCTGTTCCCAGAAAATGGGACCCTCATTGAGAATGGGTCATGCGTGTCCCCTGGGGAATGCCAAGGAGGTGTCTATTCCCTGACCTATGGCCCGAACTCAAGTCTCTGGGTCAGCACAACCTGCTGTGAAAACAACTGCAGCAGCGTGCCTGAAGCAGGTTTGGCTGGGATCCAGGGGCCCACACTGGGTGGTGGGGGGCCCATGGGGACCAGACTTTGATTTTCGGCTCTGCAGTTTTGTCTCAATGACTAGGGCAAGAAGGAGAACCTAAGTTTACTCATCCGCAAAATTGATGTGAAGTATGTTTTGTACAGGGAGCCTCCCCTAGGCTGGCCCATAGTAGGCACTTTGTATTTTGTAGCTTTACTTACATTGATTATTGGGGGCCAGAGAGAAGCCAGGACTCTTTTTTTTCTCCTTAAGAGAGGGACTCTCCCTAAACCGAGATCAAGTCCAACAAGAAATGTTACAGGTGTGGACAGGCCCAAGTCTAGGGTAAGCCTAGCCAGGAGCCTAAGGCACCAAGGTTAAGGAGGCACTCATTCTCAGGTATCAACCCTGCACTTTCACAACCCTGAGAGTTGGAACCTCCTTAAATTTTGTGCCCTAGGCAGCATCACCCTACACCTGGCCCTGAAGGTTGATAAATATCACTTTTTGTTGCTTGATTAAAGGAATTAATTCCTTCCTTGAGTAAAGGAATTTGTATTTGGCAGATGTAGCAATGGGGAGATGTAGCCATCCTTTCAAACAGCTGGGATTTCCCTCCTCCTAAACTGTGTACCTCAACAAAATAGAACCTCCAGGTCCAAGCTGAGAGATGGGCATGATATTCGGAATATAAAATACCAGGATGATTACACCTACATTATAAAAGCACTCCTATATCCTATATATAAAGAAAGACTGAAGAAGGAACCATGCCAAAATATTACTTCTAGTAGTTGTCTTTTTTTTTTTTTAGAGATAGAGTCTCACTTTGTTGCCCTCGGTAGAGTGCTATGGCATCACAGCTCATAGTAACCTCCAGCTCTTGGGCTTAGGCGATTCTCTTGCCTCAGCCTCCCGAGTACTGAGTAGCTGGTACTACAGGCGCCCGCCACAACGCCTGGCTATTTTTTTGTTGCAGTTTGGCCGGGGCCGGGTTCAAACTCGCCACCCTTGGTATATGGGGCCGGTGCCCTATTCACTGAGCCACAAGCACGCCCCCACTCCTTTTTTTTTTTGAGACAGAGTCTCAAGCTGATGCCCTGGGTAGAGTGCCATGGTGTCACAGCTCACAGCAACCTCCAACTCTTGGGCTTAAGCGATTCTCTTGCCTCAGCCTCCCAAGTAGCTTGGACTACAGGAGCCCGTCACAATGCCCAACTAGTTTTTTTTTTCTTCTATTTTTAGTAGAGATAGGGTCTTGCTCTTTGCACAGGCTGGTTTTGAACTCTTAAGTTCAAGCAATCTACCCACCTCAGCTTCCCAGAGTGCTAGGATTACAGGTGTGAGCCACTGTGCCTATGCCATGAGTTGTCATTTTTTGTAGAAGGCTATTGCAGCGCTGTCTAGTAGAAATAATGTGAGCCGTGTATGTTGTTGAAGATTCTCTAGTAGTCACATAAAAAGTAGAAAGAGGCTCGTCGCCTGTGGCTCAAGCGGCTAAGGCACCAGTGACATACATCTGAGCTGGTGGGTTCGAATCCAGCCTGGGCCTGACAAACAACAATGATGGCTGCAACCAAAAAAAAAAAAAAATAGCTGGACGTTGTGGGGGGCACCTGTAGTCCCAGCTACTTGGGAGGCGGAGGCAGGAGACTCACTTGAGCCCAGGAGTTAGAGGTTGCTGTGAGCTGTGATGCCACAGCACTCTACCCAGGATGACAGCTTGAGGCTGTGTCTCAAAAAAAAAAAAAAAAGTAAAAAGAAATCCAGGCCCAGTGGCAGTAACCTATATGCAATTCCAATTACTTGGGAGGATTGAAGCAGAAGGATTGCTTGAGCCCAGGAGTTTGAGGCCAGCCTGGGCCACCTAGTGAGAACTTGGACTCTTGTTGTTTTTTTTTTAGACAGAGTCTCCATCTGTCATCCTGGGTAAAGTGCCATGGCATCAGCCTAGTTCACAGCAACCTCAAACTTTTGGGCTCAAGAGATCCTCCTGCCTTAGCCTTCTGAGTAGCTGGGACTATAGGCACCCACCAAGACAACTGGCTAGTTTTTAAATTTTTAGTAGAAGTGGAATCTTGCTCTTGCTCAAGCCGGTCTTGATCCCATGAGCTCAGGTAATCCACTTGCCTCTGCCTCCCAGAGTGCTAGGATTACAGGTGTGATCCACCATGCCTAGACTGACCTTGGCCTCTTAAAACAAAAAGTAGAGGCTGGGCGCCATGGCTCATGCCTGTAATCCTAGCACTCTGGAAAGCTGAGGCGGGCAGATTGTTTGAGTTCAGGAGTTCGAGACTGTAAGTGAGCAAGAGTGAGACCCCATCTCTAAAAATAGCCAGGCATTGTGGTGGGCACTTATAGTCCCAGCTACTTGGGAGCCTGAGGTAAGAGAATCACTTGAGCCCAAGAGTTTGAGGTTGTTGTGAGCTGTGACGCCATGGCACTCAACCCTAGGACAACTAAGTGAGACTGTTTCCCCCCTCCAAAAAAAGAAGTAGAAAGAAACTGTTGAAATCAATTTTAATATGTTTTATTTGAAGTGATACGTCTCAACTATCATTTCGACAAATGAAATATCTGACATTCTTCTTTTTTTCATACTAGGCTTTTGAAATCTACTCAAAGATTTGGCACTCTTGGCACGTGTCAAAGGGAATTAGTCATGGTGAAGTGCTCAACAGCCATGTGTGGCCATTGGCTCTGGATTAGGCAGCACAGCTCCGCAATGACGTTTTCTTTAGTCTACTTTTCTCTGTCTGCCAATCTTGCAATACATGCATATGAGCCCATATGAAAGTGATTCATAGTTTAATTTTGACTTGAAAAAATACACTTAAGTTGCTTCCTCTTAAATGTTTCAGATCTCTAAAAAAGCTCTAAAAATTAATCCAATACCGAAAAATGGGAGGCAGAGTTCTGCTCTTTGGAAGAACACCACAGAATCTTAAACTAACAGGATTGCTTTTTAGTAACTTTTAGAATGCAAGGTTTCTAAGGAAGGGCTTTCCTCTGTTGTGGTCACTGCTGTGTTTCCAGGACCTAGAATAGTGCCTGGTATACAGTTGGTGCAAAAGAAGTGTTTGTGTAATTAATAAAAGAACACTGAAAGAACCGGCCTGAATATGCTTTGGGACAAATGAATAGGGTGGGGTCAGCTCCACCTTCTGCTCTGTTTGCTGCACATTGAGATAAATCTTCCAAGGCAGGAAGGGGCAGCTGAGACCAAGCTGGTCTCACTTTGGAGGAAAATGATTTGGATGGAGAGAGGGCAGGAAAACAGAGGCATGGTGGGAGAAGTAGGAGTGGGGGCAGGGGTACACCTCAGACCCCATCCTACCCTGACTTCACCTACTCCCACCAGACAAAGGGCCCCACACCCAGCCCAACACCATGAAGTGTCACTACTGTTCTGGAGCCCCATGTGACTCCATTTCGGTCATGAACTGCACTGGGAAACAGACTGCATGTGTCACCCTCAACGGGACATGGAGCAGAGGTAAGGGCTCCCTTCAGGAGGCCATTTGCATGGCAGGTCTCCCTCCTTCCTGCACAAATAAGGTAGGTGCATTTGCATGTACGTTCTGGTTATCGTTGCTATTTAACAAATCATTTGCAGGAAAGACAAACTCATGCCAAGATTAGGGAAAAAAACACATACGGTAAAACCAAATCACTTGCAAAACTGAGTGGGTTGAAATGACAACCATTTTATTATTGTTTATAATTTCTGTGGGTCAGTATGAGCAGTGCTGGAGAGTCCTGGGCCTCTTACGTGTCATACTGTGGCTGGAGCTGGAACTGTAGGGCCAGCAGCAGCTGGGGGCTTGATGGGCCTCTTTATGTCAAGTACATAAAGAGTCAGGGCCTTTCCATGTGGTCTCTCTACGTTGGTTAGAGAGATTGGGCTTCCTTACATCATGGCCACCTCAGGGCTCTTTATATAGGAGTGAAGACTTTATCCAGCAAACAAAGTGGCAGCTGCCTGGCTTTTCTGACTTGGACTTGGACGTCTCACACTGTTACTTCTACCATGCTTTATGGGTTGAAATGGTCACAAAAGTCCATCTGGTTTCAAGGGGGGAAGGGGCAGACCCTACCTGCTGAGGTGTCAGAGAACTTGTAGAAGTAATTTTAAATCACCACGATGGGTTTGCAAATGGCTAAAGGAGAGGATTTTTCAGCAAAAAGCTTAGAATAGAACCACAGCAGCCAGAGGATAGACTACTATGAAGCCAACAAAGGGACAGAGAGAGATGGAGTAAGCCCCTACATTAGCTGTTTGTGAATTAGATTCGAAAGGTCTTCCTGCTCTAATCAATGGCATACTGGGAATGTGAAGGGGTAAGGCAAGTGGAGGGGGTGGTCCACTCTGGTGCAGAGGAGTATTTTATCACTGACATTGTTTAGAATTTTTGATATATGGTGGTAATAAAACCAGACTGCCTTTTTTTTCTTTTGAGACAGAGTCTCACTTTGTTGCCCTCAGTAAAGTGCCGTGGTGTCACAGCAACCGCAACCTCTTGGGCTCAAGCAATCCTCTTGCCTCAGTCTCCCGAGTAGCTGAGACTACAGGCACCTACCATGATGACCTGACCAACCAAAAATGAAAGGCACTGCAGCCCTGAAACCAAATGCATATAATGCCTTGAGAGACAGCTTCAGGTGTTTTTTGAGACAGGGTCTGGCTGTTGCTCAGGCTGGTCTCCAACTCCTGAGCTCAAGCAATCTACTGGCCTCAGCCTCCCAGAGGGCTAGGATTACAGATGTGAGCCACTGTGCCTGGGAGCAGACTGACTTTTAGTTCATTTTATTATTATTATTATTTTTTTTTTTTGAGACAGAGCCTCAAGCTGTCACCCTGGGTAGAGTGCTGTGGCATCACAGCTCACAGCAACCTCCAATTCCTGGGCTCAAGCGAGTCTCTTGCCTCCGCCTCCCAAGTAGCTGGGA
>CAUYRH010059602.1:0-26295 GCA_963574655.1 Perodicticus potto | reverse complement strand
GACAGGCAAGCAGGCGGACCTCCAATCCTCACCGGAGGCTCCAATAGCCAAAAAGGCCGGACAACTGCGGAGGGCACACCTGTGCCTTGGTGTCTCCTTCACTTTACACTTAGGACTAAATGTGGAAACCCCATTTCCTATGCCTAGGTCAATTTCATGTGAATTTCCTAGGCCTCAATTCCATGAATGGACTGTGTCCATTCATTGATACATTTATTCACTTTGCCCCGGAAGGGACTGTGTTCTTTCATTGATACATTCATTCACCTTGCCCCCGGCGGAAGGGACTGTGTTCATTCGTTTCCTGGCCAAGGAACCCATACACCTATATATACCCCGAGACTAAAAGCCTAAAGGGGGAGTCGGGGAAAGACCGGGAGAGAAATGGAGAGAGCTTTTCTCTCCTCGAGTTATCTCTCTCTACCAGGAGCTTTAGTGTTTTCTGTATTTTTTTCTGTAAATAAATTCTGTCTTACCACTGGAAAAAAAAAGAAAAAGGAAAACGCCATGAAGGCTATGTTAAACAGTTTGATGAAAACATTTCAGATTGTATATGAAAACAGTACATTGTACCCCTTGATTGCACTAATGTACACAGCTGTGATTTAATAAAAAAAATAAAAAAATAAAAAATAAAAAATAAATAAAATAAAAAACAACAACAAAAAAAAGAAAACTAGCATACTATGAATACCATTTTTAAGAGTACAAGCTTCTTTTGAACTAAAGCAGTTTACTTACATAAAATTGGAAAGGATTTATTGAAGAATAAAGTATTTGAGGTAAAAAACCTGATACACAAAAAATATAGCATTGTTCGAATAGTGTCTAAATTTTATTGAATGTTAAATATATACCAGGCATATTTTAGAAATCTTTATATTTTATCTTCATAACAACTCAGTGAGATAGATAATACAATTATCTCTATTGTAAAGGTAAAGATCTTAGACAAAATAGAATAAGGGCTTGACTAATTGCAAGAATTTTCAGTGACAGAACTTTGAACCCATGATTTTGGATTTCAGAGCTAAAAGTCTTAAAAGTTAGGATATGAAGCAATTCTAGAGAGGTTGAAAACATGTTTTTCTCTATTCCTCTTACTAAATATAGCAAACGATACTGGACATTATTTTAAAACAAATACAAGAAGACTTTTTGAGAGGAAGGGTCAGGAGAGTCTTCAAGATGGCTGATAAGGGGCAGCTTTCCACAAAGCACCAAAATGGTAAAGAGATAATGAACTCAAATAGATCATCCACTAGAATTTAACAGACAAGTGACATGAAACACCTAATAGCAAGGAAAGAGAGGGAAGAAAAGCATCCTGCTCATCTGGGACCTTCTGGTATCTGGGACAGACTCCCCAGTGCTGAGAAAGTGTTAGTGAGAGAGCCCCGGTGGACCACATTCCCAGCATGGACTCTTGCAATTCTCCCCATGGGAGAGCCCATCAATTATTGCAGTCTTTGAGACAAAAATAGGAAGCTTCCTGGGGAGCAGTAAATAGCATCGCTCCAGAGAGGGCGCTCACCCTGGGCTATACACATCCCCCAAGTCCTAAGTAGCTACAAAACCATGGCATTTTAAGACTCCAGCCCCCACCAGACCACATTCTACCCAGGAATCAAATAACCCCTCCATTTCCACATTCCTAGAACTCCACTGATATCCCTGCCCACATCTATTGCTGTGGCTGGCTACTGCCACCAGAGCAGAAGCATGATCCATTGTCCCACTGGCCTCATTAGCAGAGCTGTCATGTATTTTCTTAGTACCTGAGGACAGACACTCACACACACTACCACAGGTGCCATAGCTGCTGCCTGGACCAAAGAGTGAGCAACCCTGCTATCTCCAGTGGCATATCTACTATGCATTTACAAACTCCCTTAGGAAATGTTATCACTGGGGCTGAAGGACATACTTTCCAGCTGCCTGTCTAGTTGCTAACACTGAAAGCAACTCTGACTTCCCTAGTAGCAATGTTGCTGTGCATTGGTTGTTGTACTTATTCTAGGATTTGGCTGTTGGTCTAGGGATTACCTGGCCCATGTCTACCACTAACAGTGCCTGGACATTCCACCGGGAGTGCTGAAGGATGGCCTACCTGGCCTCATTTTGTCCCCTCATTGTTTAAGCAGGCAATCTAGGAGCCTGGGGATTACTTAGCCCTAACCACTGCTTTAGCATCTGAGAAATCCTCCTGGGAACCTGAAGTTGGATGCACCAACTTTGTCACTACCACCAGAGCTGGTACGTACCTGCATGGGTCACTTGTGGGTGTGGGACCAGCCTGCCTATCCTGTCACAGCCACCACCAATACCAGTACATCTGGGAGCCAGAGAGTTGTCCCTCCACTGCTACTGTCATTGCTGACACTATATCTGCAGTCCAGGTACTTGAGGACTTATGCACCTACCATCCCACTGCTGCCACTGACAGCATGTAAGAAAGACACCTGAAGGCCCAAGAAACAGCCTGCCTGGACCCACTAACATTGGTGCCCAGCATATACTGCTCTTTTGCCCCAGGACAGGTACATTTGGCCAACCGCTGTCATCATTGTTATCTGATTCACCTAATGTCCCTGCATCCAGCAAAACTTAAACATGGGATCCACTGATAACCATATCCTAACCACTAAGGAAATCTTAGACATTGCTGACACAGTTTATACCAAAGAAATTATAGAATATTACATTATTGTATACTCCTAGATTCAAAGACAAAGTGCCCTACCAGACAAACAGTACTAATACAACTTCAGGGAGAAATTTTGTTCTATAAAAGCAAATCAAAAAAATTGGAAAAAGTAACTATATCAGATGCACAGATATCAATATCAGGACACAAGGACCACGAAAAAGCAGAATATAATACCACTTCCAAGGATCACAATAATTCTATGGCAACAAATTCTAATCAAAAAGAAAATTATAAAATTATGGGGAAAAATTTAAAATTACAATATTAGGGACGCTCAGTGGGATAAGAACACAGATAAGTAATATTAATAAATCATAAAATAATTAGGATATGAATAAAATACATCAGAGATAGATTTCATAAAAAGAATCTAACAGAAATCCTAGAAATGAAGAACTGATTGAATGAAATAAAAAGGACATTAGAAATCTTCAACAATAAACTAGATAAAACAGAATAAATAATTTCAGAACTTCAAAACAAATACTTGAAATAACCCAGAAGGATAAAAATAAAAGAAAAAGAATTCTTTAAAAAAGAATGGAAAAAACCTGCATCACATGTGGGACATCATATAAAGACCAATAATTAAAGTTTTGATATCCCAGAAGGTGAAGAGAACAGCCAAAGGGATAGAAAACTTACTTAACAAAATAATAGCTGAAAACTTCCCAAGACTAAGAAGAGACTTTGGAAGCTCAGAGATCCCAAACATTTACAATTCCAAGGACCTTCTCCATGGGAAATTATAGTGAAAAAAAAAATTGCTGTTAGCCAAAACCACTATAAATGAAGAGAATAAGTGTTTCCCAGACAAGCAAAAGTGGGAGAAATTCATCACCACTAGGGTGGTACTATAAGAAATGTTTAAGAGAGTCCTATGTCTGGAAACAAAAGGTTATTATCTACCATCATGAAAATGCACAGAAGTCTAAAATCTACTGGCAGAGCAAATGCAAAAATTAGGGAGAGAAATGACTCAAATGTTACCACCAGAGAAAACCACCCAACAACAATGATAAACAGTAAGAGAGAAAGAAAGGAACAAAGGATATACAAACAACTATAAATCAATTAATAAAATGAAAGGATGAGTGCTCATTTGTTCAATAATAACCTTGAAAGTAAATGAATTAAACCTTCAACTTAAAATATATAGACTGTCTGAATGGATAGAAAAAGATGACCTAACTATATGCTGCATACCTGAATTCTATGCATTTAGCTGTGTATCTGAACTTAAAGACACATAGAGACTGAGAGTAAAGGAATTGAAAAGGATATTCCATGCAAATAGTATAAGAATTCTCAAACACAACTAAAAAACTAAAAATGAAGCTACCATACAATCCAGCAATCCCACTATTGGGTATATATTCAAAGGAAAGAAAATCAGTACATCAAAAGTGTCTCCATCCTCATGTTTATTGGGGATAGCCAAGAAATAGCCTCAACCAAACTGTTCATCAATAATAAATGGATAAAGAAAATGTGGCACAGATACACAATGGAAACAATTTTATCATAAAAAGAATTAACTCATATAATTTCAGCAACATGAGAGTAACTGGAGTTCATTGGGTTAAGTGAAATAAGGCCAGCACAGAAAGACAAATATAAAATCTTCTCACACATATGTTGAAACTAAAAAAGTTGATCTCAGCAAGGCACCATGTCATGCACTTGTAGCCCCAGCTACTTAGGAGGCTGAGGTGAGAAAGAGGCTTAAGGCCAGGAGTTTGAAGCTACAGGGCACTATGAGCATACTTGTGAATAGGCACTACACTCCAACCTGGACAACATAGTGGGACTCTTTCTCTTAAAATTAAAGAATAAATCAATGAATATTTTTTAAAAGTTGATCTCATGTAAGTAGAAAGTAGAATGATAGATACTAGAGGCTTGGAAGAACATGTAGATGGGAAGGGAAGTAAAGTGAGATTGGTTAATGAGTGCAAAACACAATTAGATAAAACCAGATGCCCCAATATCCATAGCAGAGTAGGATGAGTACTGTTAGCAAAAACGTAGTGTATATTTCAGATAGGTAGAAGACAGGACTTGAAACGTAAAAGATAAATACTGAGGGTGTCAGGTACCCTAAATTCCTTGACTTGATCATTACATCTTCTATGTATGTATTTTCTATACATCTTCTATGCATGTGATAAATAAAGTATTACATTTTACCTACCTCATATGTATGCTAGATAGCATCTATCAATATTAAAAATGTTTTAAAGGCTCTCTGAAAGGTGAAGAGAAATCAGACTTTTAATTAAGACCTAAGGAAGGGCACAGTGGTGAGTTCCAGGGTAATCTTTTTTACTCATATACATGCATTACAGAATTGAAACTGATGAAACCAGCAAGCCAGAAATGACAGGGGCTGCACAGAAAAAGCGCCATCAAAGGATATGGAAAGAAACAACCTAATAATATAAAAATATTTCGGAAATAATTCCTCCAATCCAGGTAAGCACCAGAGAAAAATAGGCTCTGCCCTTACCCTCACCTACAAGCCCAAATGGAGAGCTTTTATTTCACCGTTACTAAGATGTAAGAAGTTACCTATCACAAAAGCCATGGTGTTCTCAGAGATAAACCAGTACTCAGGAAATTCATCCCACCCAGAAAGACACATTTTGAAGATGGCATAAGTTCTATTAGTCTGTGTACCTAAATGAAAGAATGTTTCTTTCCACATCTTAAGCATAAGATGCACTATTTTTAATGTATATTACCAAAAAAAAAAAACAGTTGCCTAATGTATTGACAAACTAGAACGTATATGACACATTCCAATTTCAGATATTAAATATCTGAAAAGTAATGTTTGTTAGAATTTGTGAATTATAGTTTAGAGTTGGTAAGTAGTTTATAAATAACTTCATAAGGATTGACATATTCATCATTAGAACATCATTAGAACTAGTAATTAGCTACTAAAAATATAATGTCCAAGAAGTGAAATGATTTACTAATATCTCAGGGCAATTATGTGGCTAAGCCTGACCAAGAGTCTAAAATTTCTAATTTCAGGATTTTGTGCACTTATTTAGTTTGATAAATACTGTATGGTTATACAGTTATATATTCCTTGGTTGTGTGTTAATAATGGCTGTCAGATGAAATCATTTTAAAGGTTTAAGACAATTTTATTTTGCAATTTCACTGCATCTGCATTTCTTACCAATAAACTATATGAGCTATTGCTGGCTTTAAATAGATCTCCTTTTTAAAGAATTTACATAATGATCTTTTACTTTGTTCCCTTAATATTTTCACATAGAATATATGTGTATATCTACAATATTTCCCTATGTGGTTTGAATTTTAAAAAATGAAGACTTCTTATCTTCACTAAATGATAACATTGAGAAAATGAATATTGTTCTACCAATAAATTATCTGAAGTCTTTAAAAATTTATGGATTCAGGCTCTCTCTCTCCCTCTTTCTCACCTTCTAATACTCCATGAACATAGGGCATACTATCTGGCACCTATTTATTGATCAGCAAATTTTTATTGAGATCTTACCTTAAGATGTCACCCCATATCCTGAAATAGTTTATAGTTCAGTTGTCGTTTTTCAAAAGATATCCTCCAATATCTTCTCTTTGTCTTCCCCTTGCTAACACTCCTTTTTTTTTTTTTTTTTTTTTTGTACTAAAGGTCTTTATTAGTGAGGAAGCTGCAGAGCAGCATTAAGGAGGAGGAGAGAGAGAGAGAGAAACGGGGGAAGAGAGGAGAAAGAGAGAAGGGAGAGAAGGGAGAGAAGGGAGGGAGAGAGAGACACGAGACACGCGGGGGAAGGAAGAGAAAAGAGAGCTTGCTAACACTCCTTAAACTAGAACTTCACACCTAAACATAAAAATAGATTTACATTCAAAATATGTGAGCATAAGAAGGCAAACCAATTTATTTCTCTCCAATTTTATACCTAAGTTAAACTCTATCTTACTTTTATCTTTCCTGTTTTTTAATATGTTTTGGAATCCTGATTTCCCTTCCTTACGATGATTTTAAGTGATTATACATTTTATTTTGTGTGTGTGAGAATAGGGAAAGATACTTTTTAATTTTTTTTTTCTAAAGATTATCACTGTTAAGGTTTTTCCAATAGTTCCTCTTAGGATGAATGCACTTCTTTGTTATTTTCTTCTATTCATTCTCATCTCACTTTCAACATTTATGCTTAAGTCACATTTAGGTTTCCTTTTGATTGGTACTCATCTGTAAGGGGATCAGTTACTTAAATGGATGTGTGTTTGTTAGGTAGATAGCTAGAAATCTTGGCTTTCCCAGGGAAGAAGGGCAAGAGCAGCCCCCAGACTTCCATCTTGGTAACTCCTACCTTAATTTTGACCCAAGTGATAGCTCACACCTAGGGAGGAGGAGGAGGTAACATTCTACCAATCTACCAAGCAGAATTTAGTGTGCCACCTACAGATGGAGGTAGGTGGATGTAGAGACTCTGTAGCCTAGCAATAGGTAAAATAGAATCTTAAAGGTGACCTATAACAGCCTTAAGACTAATTATCATGTCATTAGCTTAAATCTACATTGTGGTCCATAATCCCCAATGGGCTCTCAGAGAGGCTCATGGGAGGTCTGCATGTACAGTAAGACTCATGTTTCAGGATGACATCTGACCCATGATGTAGGCCTGATCCAGACAGTATAAAAAAGAATTGGCAGCCATAACCTTTGCCTCGTGGCCAACTTCCCATCACAATGGGGTTCATTCACTGTCTATGCCAAACATATTTTGATTTATAAATTTTCTTACTCTGTAAACCTATCTTTCTCTTCCTCAATAAACTCTGTTTCACACTTGCGTTACTTTGGGGTGTCTGGTCATTTTTTGATGAAGAGCACTCCAAGAACCAAGGACCCAGGCAGCTACCTGAAACCCTAGCATTTTAGGAAACAGGCAGCTGCTGTGAAACCGAACATATGTGTGTACAGATATAAAATGATGAGGGACAGTGATTTAGTAAAGGAGATAGTCTAGATTTCTGCTTCAAACCCCTTCCCTAACCATTTTCTTTATCTTGGTTAATTCATTATTCACTTTTATTTCTTGAATATGAGTTTGGAATAAATCAGTTTTTCTGCATTACAATCTAGTGGCTATTGTTACAGCTATAATTATTTTTTAAATTATTGTATTGGGTTATTTCAACCTTAGTCAATGTACTTGTTAAAAAAAACATTTCAATAAAGGTGGCTGTGAACACTTAATAATCTGATGTGACAATTGCTCTATGTAATTGTTCAATTATAATCACTTACATAAATATGGAAGGAAAACTGAAGTTTCCAGTAGTAAACACTATAGACTCTGACAGTGCAACCTGCTCTATGAACAAATTGCAAAATTTCCTATTTTTTATGATCCTCCCCCTTAACTAACTACTTGACTTTTTGAATTATTTCCCAGAGATGGTGGATTTTCTGTAAGACAAAGAAGTTGAGATTCTCAAGGGGTCTGGGCAGACTTCCTGACACCAAGACTGACCATCCCTCAGTAACCTGACCCATGACTAGACCCTTGTTAATTTCCCCACAACCTGTGGCAGATCTGTTTTAAATTTTAATACAACCAGCCAAAATGCACATAGCCCCTTCCTTGCTAATTTCTCCTTTTTCAAAAGGCCATATTCTGCTTTAGTCAGGAACATGAATTTGAGCTGCATTTCGAATTCTCCAAAGAAAGACAGTTTTCTCCATTAACATTTCTTCTCTTTTTTGGCAATCCTTATTATTTCAATAATTGGCTCTTTATGTGGAGAAAAACTGGATCTGGACTGAAACCCTCCTTGTGGTTTTGGTAACAACAATAAGAGCCTTATAAAAGAAGGTCAATGGTTCTTCTTTTTCCTTTGGGCTAAAGATTCAGTGGATACATTTAAAAGAAAATTGTATAATTTCAAGAAATTTATGATACGTTATCTAAATATGTATGAAAGACAGATTTCTCCTTAATCTCTTTGTAGTTTCACCCAGACACTCAACTACTACCTAATCATGTCTCCTTGCTTTCAATGAAATGGTGTTACTAATATTTTATGATATCATTTGATAAAAATTAGATAATTAGAAAACCAATCTTCCAGAAAACTTTCAGAAAAAAGAAGAGGAAAAAGCAGATTTTAAAAATAGAGTTAATTTTAATAAGTCACTTGAATGACAGGAGATTACTGCCTCAGTTACCCTGAGATATGTCCCTGTGATGTGAAACAATTAATGCAATTCCCCTTTTCAAAGAAAATTAACACTGGTACTTTAATGCTATTGAAGAGATTTTGGCAAATTTCTACTTGGCAATAAGCACTCTAAAACTTACATTTTCCTGTTTACTTCAGCAAGCCATGAATTAGTAGTGTATTTAGATACCATCTGCTACCTTCATTATGAATAACATTGACCCTCAGCAATGCTGCAAAATGCATGGTAGGCACCAAGGATTTTGCAGGCAAATATGATTGTATTGCAAATACACCCCAAGCCTTAAGAAAGACAAGGACATCATTCCCAGTGTGCTCACCTGTCACTGCATACATTTTGGTTACTCTTCCTCAGAAAGTTATTTATAACCAACTAAAATTAGAACCAAAGATGCCACATATAGGGGGACATGTGGGGTTATAACTATTGCCTGGTTATTGCAAATAATTATATTATCTACTAGTGGGGTACCAATGTTTTTTGCACATGGAATAAATCATCTAAAAAAACTCTACATGATGGGATGAAACTATTTTCAGTAAAAATATGTAATGGTTCAGTAATACTAAATTCTCAATTTGTTCTTTAGTCTTAAACAACTGACAACTTTAAAAACTAAATTTAAATTTTAAATATACTATTAATGTTCAGTAAAATATTTTAAGTATTATTAAAATTTGCTTCTTATCAAAGAAATTGCAACTTGCAGTTTACATCATATTTCACTATTAGAAATTCAAAACACAAATACGAATCTCCAAATAGTCACCTAGTATGAATGGATTAAAATAATTCAAATTCTATTCCTTCATTTTAAATCACTATGTGGTTTTTATGTATTTTGAATCTACTATTTAAATGAAGTAAAGAGGGTGAATATAGAAGACATAAATGGTGTCTGGTGTTAGCACTCAATTTCAAAGTTGCTCTATTAATAAAAGGTTGGTGATTCTAAGTCCACCTTTTGATTAACCATCAGTTTTTCTAATTATTATCTATAAAAATCATAAGTTTATTGTTAACTAATAAAACATTCTTATTTGAAACTTATGTGTGTAAATATAAACACGTGCAATTAAAACTCCTTCATTATCACAAAGTATAAAATTTAGAGCACAAAAAGATTACTTTTCCAGAAAAAGTATTACTTAATTGATCTTGTTTAGGTATGGCTATGCATGAAGACTAAAAGAAAGAGCTGAATTTTAGTCAGTATTACTATTATTTTTAAGGTTTCTGGCCATCTAGCCCTTGGTAGGGCTACTCTCAAGTGTTTTATATTTGTATGTATGTCCCTGTATGGGGGGGGTGTATGCGTGCATGAATATACTTGTCTTATCTCACCCATTAGAAGGTAAAGTTCTTGAACAATAGACTTAGAAATTGGTAAAGCCCTGGGATAGATGTGAATAGCAGTCAATATAATTAATTGTCTATCTTGAGTTACTTAAATCTTTTTACCTACGTATTAATATAAACTGTATTTAGAATTAATTGCTTTGCACTAAGGTCACACCTACAAGAATATCACAACCTAAATGGTTTGTTGAAATGATGATATTTGGCTTCTTACATATTTTTAAAAATGTATTTTTTGTTACCAATTTTATATGTCATCCCAGCATTTGAAATGCAAACTTTAGAGCACTAATGCTAACCTCACACACACCTACACATACACACACAAAATTTTGAGGTCCCAAAATTTTATTCAAAAATTAAAAAAAAAAATTTAGAATAGATTCATGTGCCTTTGACTTGAAGATAATTTTTTTTGTTTTTGAGACAGAGCCTCAAGCTGTCACCCTGGATAGAGTCCTGTGGCATCACAGCTCACAGCAACCTCAATTCCTGGGCTCAAGCGAGTCTCCTGCCTCTGCCTCCCAAAAAGCTGGGACTACAGGTGCCCGCCGCAACGCCCGGCCATTTTTTGGTTGCAGCCACCATTGTTGTTTGGCAGGCCCAGGCTGGATTCGAACCCGCCAGCTCAGGTGTACGTGGCTGGCACCTTAGCCCATTGAGTCACAGGCGCCGAGCCTTGAAGATGATAATTGATGTGTAAAAGACTAACTACTCCCACAGAAAATGAAAACTAGAAAACATGTGTGCATGAATATCTTCCTCTTCTATTTTACCCCTAGTTCCTTGTGACTTTTTTAAACTTAAGCATTGCAACATTTTTTGTAAATTTATCCTCATGTTCAGTTTAATGTTTGACTATGCTTTATTTTCCAAATAGTCAGTTAGTAGTTTTTGATGATTGTTTTTATTGATTTATCAGTAATTTCCTCATATTTTCAAAAATTATCTCAAGTGATCAATATCATTTCAATACTGTATACTAAATTAACTATTTTCATATATTTCTAGACTTTCTATTCATAAGCTAGTGCTATCTTGCTTTTAGTCAATGTGTCTTGATATAATTCAACCATGTCTAGTAGAGCCATGCCCCTTTTTATTGTCTACTTTTTTCACAATTTATTGGTTATTAATTTAATTAAGAATTTTGAAATGATCTAAGTTATCTGTATCTGTTCACTATTTCATGATATTTGATATCAATATTATTTTATCCAAGTAATTATACAAGTGTCCTTCTTCACTTTCTATGAGATGGATTGTCTTAAATGTCTTTAAAATGATGTATTGCCATGTTTGGAAAAATTTCTTTATAAAACACCCTAGGATTGATGTTTTAATATGAGTAGAAATTAGATGTTTTTCTTTCATTCTGCTATGATCATTGATCCACTTTTTATAATTTCTATTTCTTTTTTTTTCTTTTTTTGAGAAAGAGTCTCATTTTCTTGACCTCAGTAGAGTGCTGTGGCATCATAGCTCACAGCAACCTCAAACTCTTGGACTTAAGCAATCCTCTTGCCTCAGCCTCCAGAGTATAGACAGCTGCCACAACACCTGGCTATTTTTAGGGATAGGGTCTTGTTCTTGCTCATGCTAATCTTGGACTACAGACATGAATCACATGCCCAGTAATAATTTCTATGTCTTCTGAAGTCCTTTTGATGTTTCTGAGTTTTTAGAAGTAGATATGGTTTAAAAAAATAATTTAATAAATATTCAGCTATTAAACTCTTAGTTTATAATTCAAGAATTAAAAGAAAAGTATTTTATTTGTTCATTTGTTAGTTTCCACATGTTTGAAACATTTTATTTTCTCTATTTTTCTTTAGTTATTTTTCCCTGATTTTTGATCAGAAAATTATTTTATAGTATGTCCTCTCTTTGGAGATTATTTGTTTTATTTGTACCTTAATAAGTTCTCATTTTGACAAAAGATTTAAGTATTTTTCAAATCAAGTCAACCCCTCATTATTAGTACCATCACTTTGCCAGCACAACTCATTTGTGTATATTTACCTTGTATCTCACAATCTATATAAACTTGCATTTCAGTTTCAATGAATTTTTAGAGAATATTTTAGTATTTTCTATGCAAAAAAAAATGCCATTTATAAATATAGTTTTACCTTTAAAAACATTTTCAATCTGGATGCTTTTTGTTTCTTTTTCTTGCTTATTTACTTTGTCTAGATCCCTAATGTGATGCTGAACAGAAGTGGTGTGAGAAGATTTCTGATTTTGTTTGTGATCCTAGGGGAGATTTTGCCATGAAGTATGTTGTTTACTATGTGTGTTTTTTTTTTTTTTTTTTACATATAATACATATTAGCTGTCTGATTGAAGAAGTTCCATTCTAGTCCATCCCTAATTTGTTGAGTGTTTTTCTCATAAAAGTGTGTTAGATATTTTCAAGTACTTTTTCAAAGGCTATTTAGATTATCATATGTCTTTTTTTTCTCTTTATTCTATTAAGATAGTGTGTATTAGTTAGGCTTCAACCAGAGATGAGAATTAGTAGGACATATATTCTAAAAATTTATTGGGAGAAATCATCTTACATAATTTGTGTAGTCAAGTCCAAAATCTATAAGATTAATTAACAGACAGGACAGGCAGAAAGTCTAGGACGAGAGCTGAAGCTACTCTCCATGAGCAGCATTCTTCTTTTCAGGGAAAGTTTAGCTCTGCTTTTAGAGCCTTTCAACTGATTGATTCAGATCCTTCAAGATTACCTAGAATAATCCCCTTTTCATTAAGTTAGCTGATTATGGAGTTTAATTATTTCTGCACCTTTATAATACTTAAATTAGTGTTTTGCTGAATAACTGTCTCTTGAAATAGACAAATCAAAAAATCATTACATGTTATATTACACTGATAAATTCCATATGTTAAGACATGCCAAAAATCTTCCTTTTTCAAAGCAAGAGTTAATATTTGCATTTCACAGACATGAAAACTTAGAAATGATCTCCGTAGCTCAACGTTACAGAGTGATGAAGCTTAAATTGTAACTCAGATGCTATGACTCTGCAATGCTGTCAGTCTAACTTCCAATTCTCTTAACGATATTGGTCTAGGGAAAGAATTTATGAAGAAGATGCATTGGCAAATGCAGCAACACAAAAATTAACCAATGTGACTTAATTAAACTGAAAAGTTCTGGCATAGCTAAGGACACAATCAACAAACCAAATAGACAACCTTCAAAATGGAAGATATTTGATTTGTTATGAATCTGACAAGTGGCTAATAACCAAAATCCACAAGAATTTGAGAAAATCAACAAGAAAAGAACACACAACTCCATTAATTATTGGGCAACAGACACGAACAGAATCTTTTCCCAAGAGGACAGACAAATGATCAAAATTCACATGAAAATATGTTCATCATCATAGTAAAAAATGCTAAACACCAGAGAAATGCAAATCAAAACCAGAAAGATATCACCTAACCCCAGTGACAGCAGCTCACATAACAAAGTCGTAAAGCTTCAGAGGCTGGCCTGGGTGCAGACAGGAGAACACTTATGCACTGTTGAAGGGATTGCAAACTCATATACCCTTTCAAAAAGAAGTGTGGGAGACCTCAAAGAGTTAAGAAGACCTTCCATTTGATCCCTCAATCCCATTATTAGGTATCTACTCAAAAGAAAAAAAAAATCATTTTAACAAGTTAAAAATTTAAAAAAAAAATCATTTTAACTTTAATGGACCCTTAAGTCCATTTGCTCTTGAATGTCTGTAGCAGCTCAATTACAATTGAAAAAATGTGAAATCAACCCAAGTGCCCATCAACCCATGAATGGATTAATAAATGGTGGTATGTATATAGCATGGAAAACTATTCAGCCATTAAAAGATGGAGATTTTTGTATTAACCTGGATGGAGTGAAAGAACATTCTACTTAGTAAAGTATAACAAGAATAGAAAAGTAAGCATCCCACATACTCAGTACTAAGTTGAAACTAGTAGATTAACAGATATAGGCCCACACAAGAGAAAAACACAATTAAATTCCAGAAGAGGGAAAGAGGGAAGGGGTTCAGCCAGCTGTTATCTAATAGGTACAATGTGGGAGTATATGGCACATCTCGTAAGTGAAGGACTAACTACAACTATGACTTTACCTTACGAATGTAATCTAACATGTAACCTAACCATATGTACCCTCATATTAATCTGAAATTTACAAAATGTTTAAATATAGATTCTGAAGGTATAATAAGATTTCAAAAGGTAAAAGAACTCTAGTACACAATGTTGTGATTTTCTGAGTATTTTATAAAAATTGATATGATTTTTCCAAATAATATCAAACAAAACACTACAACAATAACACCTGCTATCTCAAGAACAGCAGATGTTAGCCTTTTATTGACAAGTAAATACAGGCAACATTGTAATTATAATTATTTTCCTTATGTGATTATGAATGAATAGAAATGTCTTTAATCTTCATTAGGGAGCTACTGGTTTATCAGTACTAATGCTGAAAAGAAGGAGGAGAAGGATATATATATAAATGGGGAGAGAGATGTGGGTTAGATGCATAGGGCAGGAAGTATAAAAGAGATAACAGAGACCTTATTAACCTGAGAAACATAAGAAACTGACAGTTGACTCTTATTTCCAATCTACCTAAAATGCTTTAAAGTTAATCCTAAAAAAAGTACTATATTTTTTTAAAAGTCTTTAGCTGGAATTACACTTCACATTTTTATTTGTTTAAAGATATTTGCATGTTCGTGTTTGTGTGTGTAGATACAAATGTATATCTATATGAACACTGCTCTCTAGTTTCTATCTCTTTTTTTTTTTTTTTTTTTTTTTTGAGACAGAGCCTCAAGCTGTCACCCTGGATAGAGTCCTGTGGCATCACAGCTCACAGCAACCTCAATTCCTGGGCTCAAGCGAGTCTCCTGCCTCTGCCTCCCAAGTAGCTGGGACTACAGGCACCCGCCACAACGCCTGGCCATTTTTTGGTTGCAGCCGTCATTGTTGTTTGGCGGGTCCAGGTTGGATTCGAACCCGCCAGCTCAGGTGTACGTGGCTGGCGCCTTAGCCCGTTGAGCCACAGGCGCCGAGCCTAGTTTCTATCTCTTAATCATGCTATTGGGAATGACAATCAGACGCTTCACAGGGAAGACAATTATCAATGTCAGAATAATGAAATATAATGTCTAATCCAAAAAGTTACTAATCAAACAAGTAAAGAAAAACCTTCATTAACATATATTATATCTATAATAAAGGAAATATTACTTTTTTAGGTACTCGTCTTGATACTGAAAACTTCTCCCCAAAAGTCCCCATTAGTCAAGAATTTTTATTCATAAGCCCTAAAGAAACTAGAAAGTGAGATGGAGGAGTATAGAAGCAGGTGAGTATTTAACAATTAAATTACTATATAGATCAATGGTACCCTTATTGTTACCACAGTAAGAACTCGTATCAGTGCCTAAAAATACAAGTTGTGTTGTGCATCCCCTCTCCCCTCCACACACACGTAACATTCAGATACCAACATCACAAGATCACCAACTGTTGGCATTAGGAAATTATCACTATTCATTCTATGTAAGTACCAGGCAGGCAGATTGTAGTGATAAAATCTAACCACAGTGATAACTTTGTGTAAGGTCATGCTTTAGAGTTTGACTTTTGAGAAAATGTAGGCAGCTTGTTAGCAAACCAAATGGTTTTATATTTAGAATAACCATTACTAAATATTGAATGTTGTTATTAAAATGATAATAATTAATTGGGCTTTAAAATAAAACTTAGATTGTACTACATTAAATTTGTGTAATTTATTGTATTAATGAACAGCAACTTCACTTAATAGTATGGTCCACAATTTTGAAAAGAAAAACAACTCTATTTGTAGGTGCTAAAGTATATTACATTAATTGTCATTCAATCTAAAAACATTACTTAATTAATAGTTAAAAGCATGTTTTTATTCTTGTAAAATGTCAGCAGAATAATCATGGTAATATTTGTCACAGTCTAAAAATTCATGGTAGAAACATCTTGGGTTAGTTTTATAATAAATACATTAGGGTTAGACTCTGACCACAGGAATTTTAATTTGGATCAATCTCTTCACCTCCTTGAACCAGAGTGGTCTCATTTACAAAATGAAGCCTTTTATCTATGCTAAGAATGTACTCATAAAAAAGTCAGCACTTTACCTTTCACAGAGGGAAATTAAATATTTCTAACAGAATTAATAACTTTTTACCCATCAGTTAATCTAACAAAACAAAAAAATTTTATCTGGCAAAATTTAATCAAAGCTTTTAAGTTAGTTTTCCATTATTGATTAGATAATTATTATAGAGTGGGTGAGTGTAGTTACCAGAAGTAGAGAAAGTGAGTTAGTAAAGATCCTATTCCTTGAGAAAATTATTATAGTAGAGGAGTCACACACATAAACTAGTCATTTAAAGCAGTCATAATGAATCTAGAATAGACTGAGATAAGTGAATAGATAAGTAATGGGCAGATTGGTATGGTGAATCTTGTTCTATGTTCTTCACATACCTTGGAAAAGGGCTTTTTCAGGCAGTAAAAATCTAAGCTCATTAAAATGTAAACATCAGAATGCAAATTTCTTTTATGGCTCTTATTAACACGTATGATGTGTTTTATCTGTACTTTAAATCTTGGCTCTTTAGTCTTCAAACTTTCAACAATCTTCTTTTATCTTAGGGTTTAACTTTTCAAACCCAAACTTTGGTACCTAAATGTTTCTCCTTTAATTGAATCTATACCTATCCCTGAACACACTGTAATGAAAACACATAATTATAATGTATACTATAATATATATGAACAAAAGACTTTTTTCTTGTCTTTGAAAGTAGTATCTTTATGATTTAATTTGTTATTGCATTTATTCCAGATTTACAGTATGATTTACTCATTATTCTCTAAATTAGGTACCAAATAAATACATTCATTTCAAGAAAATACATCATTTATTTCTCTAGTCTTCTGTAGGCATTTGCAAATGGTTAATTTTATAGTCAACTTAGTTGGGTTATGAAGTGCCCATATACTTGGTCTGACATTATTCCTGGTATTTCTGAGAAGGTATTTTGGGATGAGATTAATATTTATATCAGTGGACTTCAAATAAAGTCATTGCTCTTCATATTACGGGCCATTCAATTAGTTGAAGTCCTGAATAAAACAAAAAGACAAGCTTTCTCTGAGCAAGAGAATTCTCTCGCAGATTGTATTTGGCCTTTCTCCACAAAATTGGCTCTTCCTTGTTCTATGAATTTATTTGGTACTCAAATTGAAATTTCAGCTCTCTAGTGTGTCCAGGCTACCAATTAACTCTGAAGATTTTAGACTTGCCAGAATTCATACATATATATATATATATATATATATATGTGTGTGTGTGTGTGTGCTATATGCATATATAGTAGATATATGCTTTATATGTGTGTGTGTGAGAGAGAGAGAGTATTGTGTGCATATGTATAATCATTTTTTCCTATTAGTTCTGTACTGCTATAAAATCTTGGTTAATCTATTTTGGTAAAGGGTTGTAGTGAAACAGAATCTTAAGGATAAATTTTCTGAATTTGGTTGTTGGTTTTTGGAATCGACCCTTTAATTTGTTTAGATTTAAATAGACTAACACCTCAACAGTAGTAGAGAGAGCGTTGTTCACAGAGTAATCTAACAATAACAAGATATAAAATACATTGAAACACTTATGAAAAGCAAGGGCTGCCATTTCATTTATAATCTTCAATGGGGAAGATCTACTTCCAACTTTACTCCCACGGCTGTTAAGATGATTCAGTTCATGGTATCATGGATCAAGTTTTGTAACGTTTTGTTGACCCTTAGACGATATAGATTTGAGCTCCTTAGATCTCCTTAATATGTGGATTTTCTTCCACCTCTGCCACCCCTGAGAGAGCAAGACCAACTCCTCTTCTTCTTCCTCCTCCTCCTCAGCCTACTTAACGTAAAGATGACGAGGATGAAGACGTTTGTGGTGATCCACTTCCACTTGTTTAGGCAGTACTCGGGTTACAGACAGCCTGACTTACAGCATTCCATATTTATACATAGGTTCTCAGGATTGCCTATAATGATAATTTATAATTAAATAATCAATCAATAATTTGGGAACTTGTTTCTTGCTCGCATGTGAACAAATCTGCATAGCTTAAGCAGTTTGTTGGTTCAGCAGCATTACATTAGTGGCCATACTCCTGCGTAGAGAAGCAGCTGACAGAACACAGGGACACAAAGAAGTAGAAGGTGCAGAGTCAAGAAAGTTTATGACAATAGTTAGCTGAAGCCTCTCACCTCACTGAAGCAGGATTTGCTAAGCACGAGGAGCAAGTACTTAACACTGAACAGTTTACAAAGGACACTGTGCAGTTAGAGAGAACATCAGCTGCTAGAAGACTGTTTATGAAGAAAAAAAAGGCTGTGCATACAACGATGATGCCTTTTTTTAAGAAACAACTTCAGTGGTTAAGTTCCTCAACAACAGCAGAATCAAATTCTGACTCTCCAGCACCCACCCCATCCTCTCCAGCAGCATCTCTACCATCACCTTCGGATTAATACTAGTCTACCTTCTTGCCTCAAAATGCCCCTTCCAGTAAGCTAGACATTGATGTAGCATTATTTGAGGGTTAAAGTTAATATTCTTCTATAAAATTTCTCCTATATCCTATCTAAACTTTTTGTATGAATTTGTCTTTAAGTTCTGTTTGTTTGAATGAAAGGAAAGAACACAATAGTGTCTACAACTTATTATTATAGTATGGGGTATTATGATTATTACCTTATTTCACTGTATTATTATTATTACCACATAGAAGCCATCATGGTATTGTTATTATTATGATTTCCATAATGAATTGTTCCTCAGGGAGCCAACTTACATACAAATCTGACCTAAAGCTATTCTCAGGAATGTACATTGTTTATAATGTAGGGACCATCTGTAAATTTTCTCTTCTTTAATATTTTCTTAATAACATTTTATCTTCTCCAGAATACCTTATTGAAAAAGTATAGTATATAATCCACACAACTTAAAAAGTATCTACTAATTGGTTACAGGGAAGACTTCTGGTCAACAGTAGGTTATTAGGAGTGTTTATGGGAGTCAGAACTTCTACAAAGATTTTCAACTGAGCAGGTGATTGGCACTCTTATCCTCTTTATAAGTCAAGGGGCTATGGTTTTTATTGTCCCTATCCATTTGTTAATTTGGGGTTTATTTTTTTCCTAGTCCATTGATGTACAAAGTTAGGTTGTTATTTGTGTTGTTTCTTCTTTTTTTAATGAAAACATTTATTATTGCAAAATTTCATCTTATTGGGTTTGTTAGTATTCCATTAATTTTAGTATGGTGATTTTCTTTTTTTATCATGACATTTTTTTTAAAGTTATCTTTTGACTTGGTGGTTGTTCAAGAGTGTAATATTTGGGTTTTCACATTATTTTCTTAATGTTATTAATTTCTATTTTATTCTATTATTTTTATAAAAACTATTTGGTGTGATTTTGTCTTCTTCACATATTGAGGTTTGTTTTGGAACCTAGCATATGATCTATCCTTGAGAATGTTCTTTGTGTGCCTCAGAAGTATTCTTCTGTAGGTACACAAAGAACATTCTCAAGGATAGATCATATGCTAGGTTATATTTGATATAATATATTCTTTGTATGTCTGTTAAGTCCATTTGGTCCATTGTTTCAAAAAGCAATTAAATCTGCTTTTTATTGATGTTCTGTCTGGATGCTCTGTTATTGAAAATAGGCTAAAAGTGTATTTTTTGGCAATGATTTCATGTCTTCATTTTTTTCTTCATTTCATAGACTAAATATACATTGAGGGCAAATTCTGTTATGTGATTTTTTATGAATTATATTTTTCAGAAGAATTTTAAATAATTAGTAGGCACTTAATAAATACCTGTGATACCTCAAGAAACACCCCTCAGACTAATAATTTAAAAACTAAATGAATCTACTTTCAATTCTTCATCATTAACGTGCTCATTTTTACTCTATCCCCCAAGAATTTCATGTGTGCATGAGTGTATGTATGTTTGCATGTGTGTGTGGTGTTTGTATGGTGGAGTAAAAAAATGTCATTATTTAATTTTTTAAAGTTAATTTGCCTGTTTATGCAAAAGTAAACTCTTCTGAATTTATTTTACATGGTTCATTGTTACCTCTCTGAATAGACTAGACACTACTTCTAAACAAACACTATTTTGTTATTGCTGTCTTAACTGTGTACTTCAGAATAATGTTTAGCTGATAATAATGGATTGTAAATATGTATGATTTGTCACAAAAATCACATTGAATCTAAAACTAGATAACTAATACATATGGCAACATTATTTCTGCTAACTTATTGTTAACACTTGATATCTAACAATTTTATAGGAGGAAGGTGTGGTGTGTGTGTGTCTGTCTGGATGTCAGGGGCATATTGAAGAAGGCAAACACGGTGGTATCAAAGGAAAATGAAACTCATACTTTAAGATGTTGTGTTAAAATTATACGGTAAAAGACATGAATAGGGATATCCAAAGGTATATAATTAGCAATATTTCAGGTTCTAAGCAGTGCCTATCAGGCTGATGGTATTCAAAATATATATTTAAATAAATATAATGCATATTAAAAAAAAATCCCAAAAGATAATCCTTTCATATTGTTGCTTTTTACAAATGTTCAGATATTGTTGTAAAAAAATAGGAGAATTAATTTAAGAAAAAGATAGTGTTGTTATACGAAGTAAAACTGGATCTTTCATTACAAAGATAATTATGCCATAGAATTGGTTTTCTCCATAACTTATCATTGTTCTTATGATAATGATTTATATTTTTATATTCTTTTATGTAAAATATCAGAGAATCTATCCCTTAGTTCATCTCTTTGTTATATATTTTCCTTGAATATTTAGCATGTTTAGAAAAGAAGGAAGAGGCTAATGTATTTGATAGATACTCAAATGTAAATCAAGCTGCTCTGTGAGGCTATTAGCACCTCCAAATTATCTAGTAGTCCCAAACAAATAGCTTTTGCTTTATTATGTAGGTAAGCAGACATCAAATAATGTGTTATTGTTCAGAAGAGTATATTCTTGAAAGTGTATTATTGTTTATCTGTTGAATAAGGTAAACACTTATAGAACACTTATAAAATTAAAGTAAAATTTTACTCTGTTTAGAAAGATTCTTTTTTCTTTCAAAGACAGTGGTCTCGCCAAGGCATGGAGTAAGTAAGAACTGTTAAATGAGGCATTTCATAGGCAAACCCTTTGCAGAAGTTAATGCTTATAATTATAGTATATAGAATCATAGAATATGAAAGTTAGAGGTACACTAGGATTATTCTAATCTAAACCCTTTAAAATGATTTAAAAGCTTTTCTATAAAGGATGCTTGAGTAACATCCAATGTTTTCTATTTCCTGGGAGGCTTCTTTAATATATCTATGAGATTTTTTTTCCAAAATACATTTACTACTCACAACTGCAAATTACCTATATAGAAATATTCGAGAAAATGGTAGAGCAATGAATATTGGTTGCTGAAAATGGTCTATGAACTATGGGAATCTTATGGAGAAGAAACAGAAATTTAGAAGTACCCAAAACCCCCAGGCTTCATAAATTGTACTTACTTCCAAATCCAGGAAGAACCATAGTGCATAAAACTCAGCTCACCTTGTAATCATGATCACACTGTATCAAAGTAAATTCCCTGGTGTTGAAGGCTCTATGGTTATATATAATATTGCCACTGGGGAAATCAAGATGAAGGGTACACAAGACAACTCTGTACTATTGTTGAAACTTCCTGTGAATGTATAACTCTTAAAAAATGAAAATAGCTTTTCTAAAAATCCAAAACAAAAATAGCAGAAATAAAGCTATTTCATTAATTAGCGGGAAGAGTTTTATCACCATCAAGGAAAATCAAAGTTGAAGGTAATTTATCATATTTGGAATATTCCTTGGAATACTTCTCGTAAATTCAAATTATAGTTTACCAACAGTATGAACTATAAGCAGCAAGACCTATGAATCTTCATATTTAGGATTAGGTATTTAGGATTAAGGTACACTTGCAATTTGTAAATTATAAAATGTTTCCAAATAGCATTATTTTGCCTACTAATGACATGAGTAGGCAGACCTGAAGTTAAGTAGGAGTGCAGGAGTTTGTTACCTAGACTTGACATAGGAGGGAATTTCAGATGGTGGAGTCAGTTGCTGTAACAGTACAGAGATGTAAGAGACTAAGGATACACTGTGAATCACCAACGGCTCGGTACTCTGCACGCCACAGTGGGCACAGACTAAACTGAGAAAAGAGATAGGACTGGCTGCAGAGTGTTGGATTCTCATCAAAAGCTGTCAGTATTTTAACATAATCTCAACCCATTTAAGATTAAAATATTCTCTTAACTAACACACTTAAACTTTACGCATCACTCCCATGAACTGCTGGGAGAATGTAAATTGGAGGAGCTTTCTTTCTTTTTCTTTTTTTAAGTAAATGGGAAACATGAATACAAGACAATAGTATTTCTTATAATGCACACTGAAGAGTTATGCTTCTAAAGATTTACCTGGAAGGAAACCAAAGCAAGTAATTTTTAATATTATCTAAAAAACAGAAAAGTATATGAATACTTATATGGAATGTAATGTTATTTATCATAACAAAGAAAACTTAAATGTCAATAATAGGATTGGTTGTAAAGTGAATAATCGCCCTCAAATACAGAGTGTGCCAAAAAATGTATACACATTAAGAAAGGAAAGAACTATCTTAGAATCGTTAATACTCAAGCTATATTTGACTTCTGTGATTACAAAAGATGGTTAACATGACTTGCATTTATCCTTTGTTATTGGTATATATTATTACAATTTTAATACAGACTTTTCCTTTCTTAAAATGTGTATACATTTTTTGTCACCTTATGTATGTAAATGTCCTGATCCCTACAACTGTTAATAGAACACTTTACATGGTAAAAGGAATTTTGTAGAAATTAAATTAAGTTCTTGCCATGGGGAAAATATCTTAGATTATCTGTACTGAAGGGCCTGATGTAATCACAAGTGTCCTTTAGAAAAGGAGGCAGAAAACTACAGAGAATTGAAAATGCTGGCTTTGAAGATGATGAGGCTGACTCTAGAAATTGGAAATGCAAGGAAACAGCCTCCAAAAAGAATGCCTCATATTTGAGACCTTTGACTGTAAGATATTTACATTGCTTTAAGCCATTATGATTTTGATAACTTGCTGAAAGTTATTAAGTTTTTGTGGTCAAGATACATTGTTAATGGAACCTTCTTTAATTATATGACACTATGTTTATATTATAAAGCTAAGTGAAATATAAATTATTCTGAATGTTTACTAGATCCATGTTAATAGTAAATCTTATAGATATTCTACAAACCTGAAAACTTACTATTATATTATCTTTATAATTAAGTGGTTGAATAATGAACATTTAAAATTTCTTCATTATATCTTCATTTTTCTCTATTTATATTAAATATATATTAAAATTAAAATTAAATAATATATCTATATTTAATAATTCAGTATATAAAGAATAGCTTCTTAAAACACTTAAGAAGAGACTAAAGGAAAACTAAAGGTATTTGATAGGCCCATTTGTAATTTGGTTATTTATCAATAAACCTTTTCCAATTCCTTTCCAATGAGATCATTTAAGTAGCTGCCATGGTACGACATTTGTTCCCTCCAAACCTCATATTGAAATTTGATCCCCAGTGTTGGAGATTGAGCCTAATGAGAAGTATTTGAGTCATGGGGTAGGTTTGTCAAAAATAGATTAATGCCCTCTCTCAGGATAAGTTAGCTCATTATTAATTCTCACAAGAGCTGGTTATTAAAAAGAGTGCCACACTCCCATTCTTTGTCCTTCATCATCGACCTCCGTACATGATAGCTTCCCCTTGCTTTCTACCACAAGTAGAACCAGCCTAGGGCCCTTACCAGATGAAGATGTCATATATTGAACTTTCCACGTATCAAAATTATAAGGCAAATAAAACTTCTTCTCTTTATAAATTGCCCAGCCTTGGGTATTCCTTTACAAAAACACGGTATGAACTAAAACAGCACCTGACCACTTCAATTAAATAAGCAAAATCTAAACTTAATTATGGAAATTTGAGGCATTAGGAAAGCTTTTTTTTTTTTGATTGTTTTGGTTTGGTTTGATTTTTTTAATTTAATATTGATATATTTCAAGGCTTTTTCTACTGTGATTACATATTATTTATTTACTACCAAACAAACCATTTGCTTGCTATAAGGTATATTTAATGATTGTTCAGAAATGGAAGGTAGAAATTGTAGCATTCTGACACCTTTAAAAAATGATGATACTGAGACTTGAGAGATTAATTTACTTTCTTATCAAGAAAAAATACTTCTGCTGAATATCATAAGATCCCCTTACTCTTGGAATAACAACTGGTGATGAGAAGGTAGTCAGCAAGAGATGTGACTGCAATACGGTCCAAGTTGAAACAGCACATTGTGCACCTTAACTTAAGCAAGGCTTCTGGAAGAGGTTCTGAAGGAATCTTGTCTTATTAGCTTTCCTAGGCTTACTCATCTTAAGGGGTTATCATGGCACTCCAGATTCACCGAGTGGCAGTATTTTGTTAACGGAGACTCCAGGCTGTCTGATGTTTATCGAAACCAACTAAAGCCAGAGGTGATCAAATTTTTTTTTGTTCTCTGATGCACATTGGGAAAAAATGATTTGCCTTGGGCCACACATTAAATACACAAACACTAACAAAAGCTGATTAACAATAAAATGTTTATGCATAATTTTTATGATATCCAACATCATAATAAAAGCAAAAAAATGTTCTCACAAAATCTGCATGCAGCCCGTGAGGGACAAGTTGGACATCCCTAGTGCTAGATATTTCAGCAAAAACATTTAGACACATTATACTACTAGACATTACAATCCACTTATTCACTGAATGGAATTTTTAAATAAATGAATGAAAGAGAAATAAATAACAACCTGTTTTACTAATGATTCAAAAAATGTTTATTTCTTGAGTGCTCAGAGCACCTGGGGGCTGCACCCAAGTCTGTAGAGCTGGTGAACAGATCAATGGATTGTGCAAAGAGGGCCAAATTCTTGGACTCCTCAGGGCTGTTTGTGTGTTGTACTCCTGAGCCCAGAAATGGGGGGAAAAAGTTCTTGCTCTGAGGTCTGTGCCAGTCACTGCATTCTCTAAGGCAGTGAGTTTCAACTGGTTTTCCACAAGAATTTTAAAAAATTATTAATTAAGGGAGTGGAGCAAGATGGCGGCCGAGTAACAGCTTCCTTGCAATCGGGCACGGTAAGACTGGGGAGAGAAGACTTCAGGCATCTCTAGCTGGCGGGATCTGCCCAGAAATATCCCTTTGGGGTCGCAGGGAGACAGTGTGAGACTTCTGGACTCCCTGAGGAAGGCAAAAGCGGTGGAGATCTGATGGGGTACTGTGTTCACACAGGCCGGCAAAGAGCTGTTGACCTAACCACCCAACCCGGCACCCCAAGAGGTTGGGGGTTCTTAAGGTTGGGTCAAAGTACCCTACTGTACACCTATATTGCTCCCATCCCCCTCTTTCTGTGCCGCTCTCCTTTTGGTTGATAGTTGCTTCTACCCACCCACTCTCCTTCCTTCTTTTTCTTCTCTTTTTCGTTCTTTCTTCTTTTTTCTCTTTTTTTCTCTCTTTCTTTCTTTTTTCCCTTCTTGCTCTTCAATCTTCTCATCTTTCTGGTCCTGTACCAAAAGAACTCATCAAAACCCTAATCTAGAGGCACGGCAACTTAAAGAACAGGAAAAAGTGAAAGGAAAATTAGGGCAAGGAAACAGATTAAAAAAATCACTCATTAGGAA
>CAUYRH010059599.1:0-12689 GCA_963574655.1 Perodicticus potto | reverse complement strand
CAAACTGAACTGTTGAGGGAACCAAAACTTGAGGCTATATAATGGCCGGGCATTGTGGCGGGCGCCTGTAGTCCCAGCTACTTGGGAGGCGGAGGCAGGAGACTCGCTTGAGCCCAGGAGTTGGAGGTTGCTGTGAGCTGTGATGTCACAGCACTCTATCCAGGGTGACAGCTGGAGGCTCAGTCTCAAAAAAACCAAACCAAACAAACAAACAAAAAAACCCAAAACTTGAGGCTATCAAACATTGCACTGGAATTTGACAACCTATTCTAATTACCAAAATCAGCAAGTGTGAATGTTGATATAAAGCTTTTAGGATGCCAGAAAATACCCTTTTTATTCCACGAAATCTTTTGAACATTCTCAAATGAAGCTCTTGCTACACTGGCTTTTTAATCCTGTATCAGCCTTCTGAGGTTGACATAACAAAATACCATACACTGGGTGGACTGAAGGATAGAAATTTATTTTCTCATAGTTCCGGAGCCTGGAGGTCCATGAACAAGGAGCTGGCATTTTGGTTTATCCTGAGGCTGCTGTCCTTGACTTACAGATGACCACCTTCCTGTTGTGTGTTCACAAGGGCTTTCCTCTGTGCCCAGACATTCTGTTCTCTTTCCCTGCTTATAAGGCAGTGGTTCTCAACCTGTGGGTTGCGACCCACAGGAACTGTAGTAAAGGGCCACGGCATTAGGAAGGTTGAGAACCACTGTTATAAGGACTTGAGTTCTAGTAGATTAGGGCCCTGTCCTTATAACCTTAATTCACTTTCAATACTTCTTTAAAGGCCTTGCCCCCAAATGCAGTCACTTTGGGAATTGATGCTTTCACATATGAATTGAGGGCAGAGGGATGTGACACAATTCAGTCCATTGCAAATACGTTCAATCTTTTATCCTCAAAATAGTAGAGTGTTTTCTAGAAATACTTCAGAAACACGTTGATTGACAAGCACAGTCATAAATCTTGTGTCTAATTCCCCAGAGTTATACAATGTGAGAGACAAAAGTGACCTTAGAGGTCATAGTTCTGTGCCTTCACTTTTCATTTGATGGAACTTGGTCCCAGGATGGGGAAGGAGCTGGTGTGAGGGCTACAGAGCTCGGACTAACTGGCATCACCAGAACCCAGAACCCCTCAGGTGGTGCTGGACTCATTTGACTGCAATGCACCTGCTATTTCAAATCCGATGTTATATACAATATCATCTCTATTTTTTACTACCTTCAATTTCACCAATGCATTCATTCTCATCTAGGAAGGTTTTGTATCAGCTCATGCTGGGCACTTTGCTTGGACTCACATTGTCTCATTTAGTCTTCACAGCAGCCTCTTGAGGGAGATCATAATAAGGACCCCTGAGAGGTTAAGTGACTTGCTCAAGTTCTCCCAGTCTGTAAGAGACACAGCCCCATGTGGGCATAGATTAGAAGGTTCATGTGCTAATTCATTGAATGGCTCATGTGTTTACTCGCTCTGGAAGTGGAGGCGTCAGCTTCTTTCCCCAGTTTGCCCCTGACTTACTGCAGGTTCAACAACAGGTGGTGGAGGAGGGCAAGTACTGACCTTCCCGGGGTGCTGGAAATGATTCCTTTGTTGTTTTGTTTCCCCTGTAAAACATACTGCTGGGGAAAGCAGAGTCCCTGCTTAGCAAGACTGCGGTACTGTCAGCAGATGGGCTAGAGACTGTTTTATAACAAAAACACTTTATAGTGGTTATAAAAACAAAACAACCTGTCCATGATTGAACAAAATAAACAATGTAGAAAAGTGTAAAGAAAGAGTAAATTCTCTCGTTTTCCTGATCCATGCCCAGGAAAATGTGTGATAATTGTTGCTACTGTTGAATATCTCTTCAGACATACATTAAAAATGTATGTGAGCAAATATATAATATGTGTAAATTAGAGTGTAGGGTAACACTATGCCTATTGTTCTGCAATGTACGTTTTTATCTCTTAACAGTATGTCTTTGACATGTTTTATATAAATATGTGTAGCTGTATTATGTTCTTCTTTTGTTTTCAGACAGTTTTACTTGTCTGGGCTAGAGTGCAGTAACTCTAGCTCACAGAATACTCAAAGTCATGGCTTCAACGGATCCTTCTGCCTTAGCTTCCCAAGTAACTGGGACTAGAGGTGTCTGCCACAGTCCCCAGCCAGTTTTTCTATTTTTAGTAGAGATGGAGTCTTGCTCAGGCTGGTCTTGAACTCCTGAACTCCACCGATCCTCCCACCTGGATCTTCCAGAGTGCTAGGATGACAGGTGTGAGTCATGGCACCTGGTCTTATTCTTAAAGTTAACAACATATTTCCTTGTAGGCATCTATGATAAGGTAATCTTTCCTGTACTAGGATGATGTTCCCCCAATGTCAACCTCCTAATCCCTGGAACCTTTACATGTCACCCTCTTTGGACAAAGGGTCTTTGCATATGTGATTAAGGCGAGGCTCTTGAGATGGGGAGATTATCCTGAGCGATCTGGGGATCATCCTAAATGCAATCACAAGATCCTTAGTAGACAGAGGCAGAGAGGGGTTTGACACTTACAGAGAAGCTGATGTTAAGACAGAGGTAGAGATTAGAGTTCTATGGTCAAAAGCCAAGAAATGTGGGCAGTCACATTCCAGAAGCTGGAGAAGTCAAGGAATGGATTCTGCTCTTGAGCTTCCAGAGGAAGTACAGCCTGGCTGGACTCTTTGTTTTTTTTTTTTTTTTGCAGTTTCTGGCCTGGCCTGGGTTTGAACCCGCCACCTCTGGCATATGGGGCTGGTGCCCTACTCCTTTGAGCCACAGGTATTTTTGACTGGACACTTTGATTTTGGAACAGTGATAATGATTTTAGACTTCTGGCTTCCACAAAAGTGAAAGAAAAAGTTCATTTTAAGCCACCACATTTGTGGTAATTTGTTACAGACGCCACAGGAAACTAACATAATTTCCTTATTAATGGACATTTAAAGTGCTTATAATGAATAACCAATATAGCTTTGCCCACTTGTACGATTACATTTGTAAGATGAATTCCAAGAAACAGAATATATGAGGCAAAGTATGTGAACATAAAAACAAAGATTTCATCAAGCCTCAGGAGAATGTTTTATTTTATTTTATTTTGAGACAGAGCCTCAAGCTGTCACCCTGGAAAGAGTGCCGTGGCATCACAGCTTACAGCAACCTCCAATTCCTGGGCTCAAGCGAGTATCCTGCCTCCGCCTCCCAAGTAGCTGGGACTACAGGCGCCCGCCACAACGCCCGGCCATGTTTTAGTTGCAGCCACCATTGTTGTTTGGCGGGCCTGGGCTGGATTCGAACTTGCCCGCTCAGGTGTATGTGGCTGGCGCCTTAGCCTGTTGAGCCACAGATGCCGAGCCAGGAGAATGTTTTATGTTTTCCAAATGGATTCTGAGTACTATATGTCAAAATGTGTGCCTTTGGATTTATAGTTTTGAATATGTTTATCAGAAAATAATAAAATTGAAATAACCTAACTGTTCAATTTTAGCTTAAAGACTAGAGTAAACCTGAAAATAATAAAAGGAAATAATAAGTAGAAAGATAAAAATCCGTAAAATAGGGAATGAAACACCAAAATGATAAAAAGGAGAATTTTAGCATAATCAATGTTTTTCCAAAACTAGTAATTAGATAGACCTCTAGGAAGACTGAGCAAGAGAAAAAGAGAGAAAACATGTGTATACAAATAAATAAATTGCAAAGTGAAAAGCAGGAAATCAAATGTAATAGAGATTTAAACACAAGAAGAATATAAAAATATGATATATATTAAAACATAAAAATATTAAAAGCAAAGATTGACTTGAGAAGAAATAGGAAACAGACTTACTAACACAGTGAGAAGCAGTATCTCAAAGACCTCCCCAATACACACATTGAAAAGTACGGGCTCAGACAAACTGTCTGAGGAACAGATAGCCCTTACTTCATGCAGGCTGTTCCTGAGAACAGAAAAAGAAGCAAACCTGCTTAACTTGCACTCTGAGTCTAGTATAACCTTGATTCCAAACCTGCATAAAGAGAGCAGAAGAGAAGAAATTTCTGGGTCTGGGCAGATCTAGTTCTGGTAATTGTAAGTGATGTTTACCAGACACTTCCTTCTCTTCCAGCTGTTCGGGCACGTGGGGGGATTGCATTAATCAGCTCCCAGGAGTTTGGGCGGAGTCTGATGGCAATTTGTAACCAATGATTACAGGCTCACATGACATGTGTGACTTCTGGGCTGGCTCATTTAATGGCCTGAGACTCTCCAGTGCCTCCTTACCTTCAGCATGGCAGCCAGCAGTGTGTGAAACAGCACTGGCTTTGTCGGCCCAGATTCCTGGATGGCTCCGCTGAGCAGACTCCAACCCTGCTGACCTGTAATAGACACGTGGCAGATGGGAGAACTAAACCTTCGCTGTTTTAAGCCACTATGACTAGGGGTCAGTGGTCATTGCAGCATAACCTAGTCCATCCTAGGCACTCACTGTCTACCCCAACATCGTTCTAGTGCTACTCATGCTGCAAATCCTGGAGAATGAAACACAACATTTTTTAGTCTTTTTTGCAGCTAGAGTTCTTAGCATGAGACATGATTAGTTGCACCATTTAGCTACATTTGAATGAAATTTAATTTTTTTTTTTAAAGAGATGAAGTCTCATTTGGTTTCGCGGGCTGGCCTGGAACTTCTAGGCTTGAGTGATTCTCTCACGTCAGCCTGATGAGTAGCTGGGACCACAGGTACCTGCCACTTTACCTGGATTTTGAATGAAATTTAAAGTGTAGCGAGTTGGCCACCTACTGCTCTAGGTGTTTCTTTGCTTCTCACAGCCAGGGAGACGATATAGTCAGTAGCTTTGTGAGGGTTGACAGGCAGTTTTGGAAGCTTCTGGGCCTGGCATTTGCATTCCAGTGTCCAGTCACTCATTCCACGGTGTCAAGAGGCCGTGGCAGCTTCCCGCTCTGGGTTCTGGCTCCAGCTAAGGTCTTGCAACCAGCTCCTCCAGTGGCAGCTCCCGAGGCGCCCCTCTCCAGCAGCCCTCCTGTCCCGCTGACAGTCCTTCCTGGAGGTCCAGCCTGCACCACCGTCTCTTCTAATGATTTTAGAAACACTCGATTTCCAGTATTTAATCCCTTTCTGCTTCAGAGACTTTACATGCTATCTGTTTCTACAATTAAATTCTGATGAATTTATGGCCTGCTTCCTTTTATAGATGCAGTATAAAAATTTCTAAGTGACATAGTGTGTATGTACATACAATATAACATAGTTGACCCTTGAGGAACACAGCTTTGAGCCATACGAGTCCATTTATCTATGGATTTCCTCCTGCCTCTGCCTCCCCTGAGACATCAAGGTCAACCCCTCCTCTTTCTCCTCCTCACTCTAATCAACAGGAACACAACAAGGGTGAAGACCTTCACTTATGCTGAATAAATAGTAAATACATTTTCTCTTCCTTATGACATTCTTTTTTGTTTTTGAGACAGAATATCACTCTGTCACCTTGGTAGAGTGCTGTGACATCATCACAACTCGCAGTGACCTTAATCTTTTGAACTCAAGCAATCCTCTTGCCTCAGCCTCCCCAGTTGCTGGGACTACAGGTGCCTGCCACAATGCCCAGATAATTTTTCTATTTTTAATAGAGATGGGGTCTCACTCTTGCTTAGGCTGGTCTTGAATTCCTGAGCTCAAGCAACCCACCTGCCTCACCATCCCAAAGTGTTGAGATTATAAGCGTGAGCCACTGCCCCATCCCCTTATGACATCCTTAATAAAATTTTCTTTTCTGTAGCTTATATTACTGTAAGAATAGATACTATATGTATAATACATATGACATACAAAATAAGTTTAAATCAACTAAACAGTTGTCAGTAAGGCTTCTGGTCAACAGTAGGCTATAAGTAGTTAGGTTTATTGGGGAGTCAAAAGTTATATGTAGGTTTTCAATTGTGCAGAGAGTCGGCGTCCTTATCCCCCATGTTGTTCAAGGATCAATTGTATCTGTATACACACACACACAATAGCATATATATTTCTATATATGATCAGGTAGGGCTGATCATAAGGACATGCTAAAAGACATCACGGAGACATCCTGAAGAATATAGACCCAGTGTTTTTAGTTTCGGATCCAGCCTGGCTCTGTTGTTTAACGTTCCTGGCATACAGTCTCAGCAAACTTCAAGCAGGTCTGGGAAGTGTGCCACGCTGTAACTCTGTTGCCATATGAACACAACCCTGTTTATGTAGCACTCCATAGCCGCCTGGCCATTCCTACCTTAGCTACTTGCAAGGGTGATCATTGCAGTAGCTCATGCCATTCCAGGGGCCATTAAGACCAAGAGTGAGGAAAGAAGGCTTGAGTGAGTCACCGGGAGTCATCTCTGGTGCTTCTCGAGTGCATGCTTGGTGAGGATATATGGTACTCCTGCTGGGACCGGCGCTGCTCCCACGGTCAAGGACCTCTGACACGTGCACTGGCTAGGCTGAGCCTATGGAGGCTCTCAGCTTCCTAGACGCTATTAAGGGGCTGAGGGAGGAATCCAGACATGCAGGATGGTGAGGCCTCCCAGGGCCGACCTCTACCACTGAGAGACAAAACACAGAAAGAGACCAGCAGAAGCGATGCTCCCTTTTAAGCCTGCCAGAATATTCTAAGACTCAGCCGTTTCAAGCAGCTACCGTGGTGGAGCTGTGACCGACTTGGGGTCCGTTCCTTCCATGTGCTTTCCCCCTTTCCTGTCTCACTCCCGTGGCTTTTTCTTCCTTAGGATTTCTCCTTCCTCTAGTAGAGGTTAACGTGCAAACTCTGCTTCAGTTGTTTCCTATGGAAACAGAACTGAGACACCACGGGAAGATCGGTTTATAGGGAACAGCTAGACGTCTTTACATCCAAGGCCCAAAAGGGTCTCATTCTGTCACTGAGGCTGGAGCATCTTACTCAAAGGAAAAACTTTATTTTTTTCCCTTTTCTATCAGATTAATATGAGGATGCGAATGATCAGGTTACCATGTTTGCATTTGTTAGGTAGACCCCCTGTTGCAGTACACCCCCCTACCAGCAGGCGTACCAAAGAGCCTCACATTGTGCCCATTAGGTGAGAGCACACCAATCCCCCACCTTGAATTGAATGAGTATTTGTCTGTGTGGGCGTGTATTAGATCATCTCCAGACTTCATATCAGTAGTAAGTACATTGGATACTTGCTTTTCCATTCTTGTGATACTGTGCTAAGAAGAATGTGCTTCAATGCCATCTCAAAGGAAAAACTTTAGATGCATTCCTACAACATCAGAAATAAGGCAAAGATGCCTGGTCTCTCCACCACTGTTCAACATAATATTGATGGCTCTAATCAATGTAGAAAGACATAAAAGGAAATAAAACATAAAAAGATAAGAAGGGAAGAGGTAAAAGTGCCATTATCTGCAGATGATATATCCAACTGTACAGAAAATCCAACAGAATCAATAAACAAACTATTAGAATTTATAAGAGTTTCGCAAGGTCACTGGAAGAAAGATCACCTTGTAAGTCAACAGGATTCATTTCTTACACCAGCAATAAAATATAATAGAAAACATGATACCATTCACAAGTACAAAAAATTATAAAGCATCTAGGAAGTAAAGGATCAAAGAGTTTCCCAAAACCTCTTTGGAGAAAAGTTACGAACTTTAAAAAAGTAAATAGAAGATGATCTGAATACACAGAGAGAGTCCACAGTATGGGACAGGATGATTTAATAGTTAAAGATACTAATTTTCTTTCAATTAGCTTGTAATTTCAAAGCAACATTTGGGCTTTTTGTTTTTTCTTTCTTTTTGTAGAAACAGAAACGATGCCATCTTCCTCTAAAATGTCTATGGAAAAATAAATGCCTGAGAACAGCTAGGTTTGTTCTGAAAAATAAAAGCCAAAAAGGAAGACTCACCTCCCAGGTATTAAAAAACACTACATAGCCACAGTAAACTCAGTAGAGTAAATACCTGTGGGTGAACAGAACAGAGAGCTCAGAAACAAACTTTTGTGTACACAAGACCTTGATATGTGAGAAGTTGGCATGGTGAGTCAGTGGAGAAAGCCAGTAGTGCCTCATTATTGAAGAAAAATAAAATTGGTTAACTGGGCACGTGGCATGTGCCTGTAGTCCCAGCTACCAGGTAGGCTGAGGCAGGAGGATCTCTTGAGTCAGGAGCTGGAGGTTGTAGTGAGTTGTGATGATGCCACAGCTACTCCAGCCTCAGTGACAGAATGAGACCCTTAAAAAAAAAGGGGGAGTCCTGACCTCATTCCGTTTATGAAGATGAATTTCATATGAACTTAGTTCCCATGGGAAGACAAAACTATAAAGTTAAAAAAAAGAAAAAACAAAGGAAGAGTATCTTTGGGGAGGGTAGCGGGAGAACTGGGTTGAAGGATTTCTTAAACAAGACCCAGAAAACCCACAACATTTTTTGTCATGGACTGTATTACCTCAAAATTAAGAATTTATTTCAAATATGATACGCCGGGCAAAGATCACAGTTGACTCATACAGGGAGATTTTTACGTCCTCAAAAAGTGACACAAAAGGCTCGGCGCCTGTGGCTCAACAGGCTAAGGCTCCAGCCACGTACACCTGAGCTGGCGGGTTCGAATCCAGCCCAGGCCCGCCAAACAACAATGATGGCTGCGACCAAAAAACAGCCGGGCGTTGTGGTGGGCGCCTGTAGTCCCAGCTACTTGGGAGGCGGAGGCAGGAGACTCGCTTGAGCCCAGGAATTGGAGGTTGCTGTGAGCTGTGATGCCATAGTACTCTATCCAGGGTGACAGCTTGAGGCTCTGTCTCAAAAAAAAAAAAAAGTGACACGGAAACAAAATCTAGATTATAAAGTAAATCTAATAAACATGCATAAAATGTATTCATAGAAACTCATACACAGCCCGTGAGATGAACGTTTGTGGACGAGCATCTCAGCCTTCATGTGGTAGTGGGACAGTTGGAGGCACCTGGGCGTTGGTCACTCGGGGAATGGAGAAGTACCCTGGGATAGTTTCCAGCTGTCAGGTGCGAGGAACTAGCGGTGCTTGTGCATTAGGGGCAGATCTTAAAATTAGTGTTGAGTGAAAGAAATAAGAAGCAGATGAAGATCTTCTCATTCCATTTGAGGACTGGATTAAAAAACCAAGATCTATATGATGTGGTGTTAGGCGCCTAGTTGACCCCAACCTGAGACAGTGGCCAGCAAGGGAGACAGGAAAGAATGAAACTCACACCAAACTTAGTGCATAAAACCGGAAGCCCGTAAGGGCATACACTGTTCCACCTGCCTTGGGGGCAGCTTGAGAACAATGCAGCACCTCTTTGTTGGGGACAGAACAGAGTGTACGTGCAAGAATGTGCAGCCATCAGTAGTCAGTAGTCAAGGTTAAGAATGACAGAGGGGAGGTTACAGCCCCCAGGAAGGCTGGGTAAAGGGTAAACAAGGACATAGGGTAATGGGACATCTGAAGTGACCAGACAATGGTGCAACCAGAAGAGACAGGGGGGAGAACAAGTTTCATGCCCTCAGACAGACAGCATCTCAGCTGCTCTAGCCTAAGCTACTAGTTGACGGCCTGCTGATTTCCCCTGCAGGGACAGTCACACAGACGGTCCCCTGCCTGGGCACCTTAACCTGAGTTGGAAGGGCCGTGGGGAATTCAGCCTGTTCACTCCCACATATACCCTGTTGTACTGATTTAAATGGGCCATTCTTCGGGTTCAGGAAGGGTATTAGAAAAAGGAATTCAAAAGGAACAGTCTGACATATGATCACATTTGTCCATGGTAGGAAGTCTTTGGGACGTTGATTGGCTTTTATATCAAGGGAATTCATTTGTAAAGTCTTGATCAGCCCCATTCCTGTGTTAACTTAGTATAACAACTTAGTGTGACAGTTCAGGCCCTCCTGACTTAAGGCATTTCAAAAGTGCCAAAATTGCCCCGCTGTGTTTGCTACCTGCCCGGCTCGTATTTAACTAACCACCTAATGTAACATTTTCCCTATGATTTGCAGAGCCCGACTCTTTGGGAACAGGGTCGCTGACTGCTCTAACTGCTACTTTGCTGGAAAGAGGTGTCGTGGGTCGCGGGGTTTACAATCAGTTATCAGGGAGGAGTGGGGGTCCGTGCAGAGGGCCACAGTAAATGGGGTGCAGTTGTGTGTAAGCATGGTCATTTCCATACAGTGGATGTCTGGTTGTTATAAATGTTGATACCGTGGTGGTGAGCAGCGTCTATAAGCAGACACCCTCTAAGCAGGAAGAAATAAATTTTGTTATGGAGTTGAAAATATAGAGTTTGAAGATTAGAATTAGTTAATATCTGACATTTGCCCCATGATCACCTTTTTAGTTCTAAACAGAAGGGAAGAAATTAAGTTTTGAAATACAATATAAATCAAAAGAAGCCTTTCGTTAAGAATATGCCCAGTTCCTGTGACAGCCAGACAGAGCAGTGCCAATTAAGAAAGAAAAGTGGCTGCTGTTTTAAGTAAAGAGGACTCCTCCGTTTTTTCTTCTTTGGTTTCAAATGAGTAACTGACCTTGGGTCTTCTGTTGAGTGCTGGTACTTTATCTCAAGGCCACGCTCATAACATAGTAACCACAGTTTTGGGGGGTTTTTTGGTAGTTTTTATTTATTTATTTTTGGCTGGGGCTGGGTTTGAACCTGCCACCTCTGGTATATGGAGCCGGTGCCCTACTTCTTTGAGCCACAGGTGCCACCTGTAACCAGTTTTTAGCAGGCAAAAAGATAGAAAAACAGTTTAACAAACTTTGCATTAACTCCATAATGGTAGATTGACGCTTTGAGTTCTGATTTTTTTTTTTTTTTTTTGTAGAGACAGAGTCACACTTTATCGCCCTGGGTAGAGTGCCGTGGCGTCACACAGCTCACAGCAACCTCCAACTCCTGGGCTTAGGTGATTCTCTTGCCTCAGCCTCCCGAGTAGCTGGGTCTACAGGCGCCTGCCACAACGCCCAGCTATTTTTCTGTTTTTGCAGTTCGGCCAAAGCCGAGTTTGAACCTGCCACCTTTGGTATATGGGGCCGGCGCCCCACTCGATGAGCCACAGGAACCGCCCTGAGTTCTGACATTTTATGCATTTTTTTCATTATATTAAACGTGTGTAGAAGAACAGAAATTCAAGAGGCTTCAAACATAAGTCTTAAGAGCCAAGAACAGAAAACTTAGTCATTTCAGGGACACTGAGGATTTCCTTTTCATAAAAGAAAAGAGAAGTTTGTATGTAAAGTCTCAGTTGAGCTTCTCTAAGAGTCTGTGATGTTCAAGGAGGTAGGTGTTTAACTTAACCTTAAGATTCTGTTTGAACGGTGGGATAGGGCAATTAGACTGGATCTCCCAGAAGCAGAGAAGTTGTGGAATACATAGGGGGTTGTATTTTACCTTCTACTTCAGAGATGGAGATAGGATAGGAAAGCAGAGGTTCTAAAATTTAGGAAGAGCAGAGGAAGTGGGTCTGGTGTTGTTAAAATCAGTAACACAGAGAGTATTATCTGAGGCTCCGTCATTCCAGGGTGATGAAGTTGAGCTTATTCTGAGGCTGGGGTCTGTCTGTCTGAAGTGGCCCTAGACGGTGTTCCGTGGGTGTGGAGGATGTGGGCTCCGGAGTGACTTCACTCGCTAGTGCATTTCTCTCCAGAGAGCCAGCTGGCTGCAGAGGACGCAGGGTGCAGCCTCCAGAGCAGGGTGTATTCTTTTTTTTTTTTTTGAGACAGAGCCTCAACCTGTCACCCTGGATAGAGTGCTGTGGCATCACAGCTCACAGCAACCTCCAATTCCTGGGCTCAAGGGAGTCTCCCAAGTAGCTCTGCCTCCCAAGTAGCTGGGACTACAGGCGCCCGCCACAATGCCTGGCTGTTTTTTGGTTGCAGCCGTCATTGTTGTTTGGTAGGCCCAGGCTGGATTCGAATCCACCAGCTCAGATGTACGTGGCTGGTGCCTTAGCCCGTTGAGCCACAGGCGCGGAGCCAGGGTGTATTCTTGATGTCTTCTTGCTTTAGCCTCTAAGGTACCTCTATCTCTGAAGAATTTCTATTCCAGTGTTAGCCACCATTTGAAAAGTTTTTTTCCACTCCTAGGATCTGCTGCTGGCCCCGTCTTCTCTCTATCTCCATCCAGTTTTTATTTATTTATTTTGAGACAGAGTCTTACTATATCGCCCTCAGTAGAGTGCAGTGGCATCACAGCTCACAGCAACCTCCAGCTCTTGGGCTTAAGCAATTCTCCTGCCTCCACCTCCCTAGTAGATGGGACTACAGGTGCCCGCCACAATACCTGGCTATTTTTTGGTCATAGTGGTCATTGTTTGGCAGGCCCAGGCTGGGTTCGAACCCACCAGCTCCGGAGTGTATGTGGCTGGCGCTCTAGCTGCTGAGCTACAGGGCCTGAGCCCTCTATCCAGTTATTTTTTTTTTTTTTTTTTTTTTAATTTTCAGCTGGCTTTTATTTTCAGTTTCCTTGTTTTTTTTTGTTTGTTTGTTTGTTTGTTTTTTTTTCCATTGTCCTTCCTCGTAACGATGCGCGGGCCGGTCGGTGCTGGGTTTTTTCCTGGTGGTAGAGACGGGGTCTTTTCTCTGGCTCACTCTTGCTGGTCTCGAACCGTGAGCACTGGAAATCCACCCGCCTCGG